>JAZKJV010000254.1:0-172721 GCA_037367405.1 Ottelia alismoides
TTGTTGATTAATTGGTATTTTTGAGATTTTATTTTTATAATTTTTACTTGTTTTCGCTTTTTAATTGTTTTATGTGTTTTTAATTAATATGTAACTTTTATAGTTTTAAATTTGTTGAATATATATATATATGATTTTTTATTTTTTTCAAATGTTTTTAATTAGATTTTAAACAAAATGATAGTAATATAGATGAGAGTGTTTTTTAGAGTATTTTTATAATTTTTAAAGATTTTTAAGTTAAAAAACCATAAAATAGTGTAAAATGTTAATTCAGAAAATTGACGAACTAAAAAACTATGTCAGATCATATTGGTCCTTAATCAATTTTCACATAAACTAGATATATCAAAGACTATTTACAAACTTAAAATGTAATTTTTTGGATTTTTATAGAAATTTATATGATTTTTCTAAATTTTTGAGGTTTTGTAATTTTTAAGGTTTGGGTTAGGTATTTTTTTGAATTTTGGGTATGTAATAAAATACAACAAAAGCCTATTAATATATTTTAGGGAATTTTTGGGTGTATATTTTAATTTTATATATTTTTTAAGTTAAAATAGGGAAAATATGCTTGATTTTAGTTTTTTCAATAATTAGAAAATAGATTAAAATACCCTAATAAAATACATGTGATATAATATAGTTCCAGGAACTTAATATGTTTTCCCTATAATTTTTAGATAATGTAATGCAATTAAAATAAAAGAGAGTGATAAATTTTATCAAGCACATGACGAAAATGCAATTTTCAGAAATGTTTCATGCAATTAATAACAGTTTAAACAAGTCCAGGGGCATCACAAGCAATTTATCCAATTACATACACATTTAATATGTACTGACGAGGACCAATGTGCAGATAAAATAAAGTTGTGATGCATTTCTGAACATTTTAAAGATGTCATGGACCATTCATGAAAAATAACCAATTAAAAACATATTTAAATAACTCACATCAGGGACTATAATGCAATTATCATAAAATATTTTTTTCATTGACTAACAGGCCAAGATAATTAGGATACATAGTGTCAAATTTTCACAAAATGCACCTCATGTGGGGAACCACGTGAGTCGCTCAAAATAGTACTAAATAGAAGATACCAGAAACTACGAGGTCTAGGTGCAAAATGTTCACTATTTATTACACTGCATTTAATATTTTTAGGACCTAAAATACAATATAAAAGGTAGATTAGGTGAAATTTACCCCATATACATGCTTTCCAACAATCTGGGACACGCCACTTAAACGTTGGACGGTTAGGATGAGCCAATACTGCTTCACCCATGAACGATGCTGATTAGATCCTCAGATGGATCTGATTGCTGAGACGATCGTTCATCGGGCGGCTTTGATTAAATCTGGCATGTGTTCTTCATTGGACGATGGGAGAGCATCTAGGAAGAACTGGGAAGAACAAGTGTCATGGGCTGCTTCGATCTGAGCTAACTCTTCACTCTAGCATCCTCTCAAGTAGCTGATGGGTGTAACATGTTCCTAGAGGTCTCTCGCAGTGGTTGGTGTCCTAAGATGGTTTATGCCTCGTCGGAGGAGGACTGGAGGCCGAGGAAGAGCAGCAACACTTGGGACTGTTGTGTTGAACCAAATCAACCCGTTATGAGATTCTTTGAAGCTCCAAACCCACACGATTAGCATGGATGCTCGAGGGTGAAGTTTCTCGGCTTGGTATTGGGTGAAATAGGGGCTAGATGAGTGGAGCGGGTAGATCTCCAACGAGCTGGTAGAGGTTGAGATCCTATGGACATGATCTAATTAGCAAGATCAGGGTGGATGGATGAACTTGAATGATGTAGAAGCGAACGGGTACGAGATGAGGTAGATAAGTGGTCGGAACATGGAGCTAAGCATTGGAACAAAGGCCAAAGCTCTAATCTCCAACGTACTTATGATCTTGGATTTTAATGGAAATAAAATGAAATCGAACCAAACTAAAGACAAATCTACACTAAGAAATTAAATACAAAGCTAAAACACTAAAGGTAAACAAGCTCACCTGGTCGAGATGACTTGGGAGATGAACCACCTGGAAGCAAGCTCCAGGGATGGTGAATATATATGACCCCCACCCCATCCCTTCCTCCTCCACGCATCAAATACGAGGGGTACCTCCTCCTGTCCCAAGGATACGCTGCCATCAATGGTTTTTAGGGGTTACGGATGGAAGAAATGGATTGGATCCAAAAAGGAAATTTGCAGAAGATTTTATAGTTCAAGTGAGAGGCGACTTTTCAAATTAGGGTTTCGATTGATTCGGGGTGAAAAGTATCGGATCCTTAGGGTTGGCGTCAAAGACCAAGATTCGATGAGGAACGCTGGAGAAGGAATCGGGTTGAAATTTGAATCGATTTGGGCTGCAAAATTCGGTGAATAGAAGCTCCTGATAGTTTTGTCAGAAGCGCCGAAAGGGGAGGAGGTGTTGACCATGGAATCTAAGATCAACATTCCCTCGGCTGTGTTCTCTGAAGCTCATCGACAATACAAGAACAAAAAGGACCATAACAACCAATCATGTTAGAAACATTTGCTAAGTTGTCCAAGTTAAATTTAAACTTCAAACAATATTTGTTGAAAAATTACTTTTTATACTTTGACATCAATAATAACTAAAGTATATTCTATACTCATGTAATTACATATATATATATATATATTGATATTCTATTATCTTTTATTAATATATAGTAAAAATAGTTATTGAAAATACTAAAAAGAGCTGCAACAGGTCACTAGAACAAAACATTTTTCTTCCAACTAAATTATAGTCACGGAATTCTCTAACAACAAAGCATCTCTTAGGCCGTGACAAATTCATTGCCTAAACATTCATGGAATCACATGTTACACTAAAACAATCTGTTGCCACAACTCTGTGGTAGCAAACTATCCGTTGCAATAAAACTATGACTACCGAGCTTTTGGCAACAAGTATTGGTTAGGTTAATGTTTGGTTCCATTGTACAAGTCAAAATTACATTACCATGTTCTCTACAACCCGTTACCGCGGCATGTTTTTGTTGTAGCAGATGATTATTATTGTACGTATGAATTGTTTCGAGGGAGAAGGAAGTAGAAAACTCATCCAAAACATCTAAATATAAGAAACAATTTTGCAACGAAGATGATGTTAATATGAAATGGCTCCTCTACACATGAAGATGACCTTGATCACATCAAAATACATGGATTGTGGTTGTGCACCAAGATTATTAAGTCATTTCCTTGCCATATAAAAAAGAATGACATCTTAATTATGATAGATGCTCACCATCAAAATTATGAAAAAGACTTGATGGATCGTTGTTTGCCACCCCAACCATGAAGATGACCTTAATTATTCTACTGCTCTATAAATTTTATTCCCAAATTCTTCGGACGTCGTGGAGAAGCAAAGAAGAATAAAAGCAAAAGAGAGACGTCCGCATCTCCACCTACTAGACGCCTAAGTGGAGACTATATACTCTTTGTGATAATATAATATAATATAATTAAAGAAGGTTTAGAATCTTTAGATGCGGAAGCAAACGTCGAGAGTAGAAGAGGTGCTTTGTCGACAAGTAATTCCATTCTATTTCAGCATCGATTCCACTTTTATAACAAGAAGAAGAAGAAGCATCCCTATCAATCAAACTTAATCAGAAAAAAATGACATCAATGTCGACGCTTATTTGCATTAATGCTATGAAGATTCCTGGACAGAAAACAATGTAGTTCTCTGCTTTAACGCATGAGATACGTGGATAAAGAAGACGACGATCTAGATCTACGTACGTTTATCGTATTTGAACGTGTGTCTACACGAGCTCTTTCACTACAAGAAAAATAAGTTGTGGCTACAGAACTATGCTCATAGATATGGGATTTGTGGCCACAGAATTGGGCTTTGGCCACAACACATCGTGGCCAGTAGCCGTAGGTACAAGTCTCGTCGTGAGAGTTTTCTAACCACGGAATATATCGTGGCCACTACAAGTGACCACAGAACTTGTCGCGACCACATCTCTTGTATGAAGATTTTGGCCACGGATTGTAGCTACGAGAAACTAGTGGCCACGGAATTATAGTGGCCACAAATTTCTGTAGTCACATTCGGTGACCACAACTCATTTTTCTTGTAGTGGTAGCTACGGTTACCGGCCACGACGTATGTGGTCAGAACCCAATTCTGTGGCTAAAACCCCACATCCGTGGGCATAGTTCTGTAATCATAACTAATTTTCCTTGTAGTGCTTTTTTTACTATTTTTTATATTTTTTGGTATAAACACATTTAGTAAATTTATATTATGTATTTTCTATCCAATTCATATATATTTAAGTCGATTCACTACAAGGAAAATGAGTTGTGACTACAGAATATGACTACGGAAACTTGTGGTCACGATAATTTCGTGGCCACTAGTTTCTCGTAGCTACAATCCGTAGCCAAAGTCTTCATACAAGAGTTGTGGCCACGTCAAGTTTTGTGGTCGTTTGTAGTGGGTACGACATATTCGTGGTTAGAGAACTTTCGCGACGAAACTTGTAGCTACGACTACTAGCCACGACGTGCTGTGGCCAGAGCTCAATTCCGTGGCCACAAACCTCACATCTGTGGGCATAGTTATGTAGTCACAACGTGTTTTCCTTGTAGTGATTCTATAAAGTATTTCTAACATTACTCATATGCGATCAGTATCCGTTTTACCTTCGTATCCGTTTTTTAAAAATACGATAATATAGTTGTAATATCCATCAATATCCATGTTCGCATGAGTATTCGTATTAAAAATAAATAAGAATATGATAATGTTTATATCCGTATCTGGTTGCATCGCTACACATTTACCAACATGTGAGCATCTTATGGAATAAAACCATCAAATAGCGTAACCATTTGAGATTCTTTGGACCAATAACTTCTCAGAGAGGCGCCTTTTTTAATTTAAAAAACTATCGGTTAGTGTTGCAATGATTTTGGATTTTGTTCTTCTCTCAATGCTATTCTTTTTACTAAACTCGTACATTTGATGATGACCTTGTACGTCAAAATTAAATTGGCAAGGGAAAATGGCATCCTTATATATATATATATATATATATATATATAGGAAATATTTCAAATGAGGTGCACCTTTCCTGGATGCATGGAAAGCCACGTCAATTTAAGCATTTATTCTATTTATTTTACACATTCTAACTCCATAAATTTAATATTAAATATTAATATAATATGTATATCACGAAAAATTTATGAAAATATTACTATATTTGACATTAAAGTTTGTTACAATATGGATGATATATTTTACATAATTGTATAATCGTCAGTATTCTACAATATGTAGTTTAAATTTACAAAATTGTTACGTAATTTACAAATTTGATAGTGGCTTTCTGAATTTCAGGAAAGACCCACCTCATTAGAATATATATATATATGGGCAATCCTATGAGATGAGATTTTGATGAGATGGTGAGATGGGACATTCTGAACCACTAGTTCCAACTAGGAGAGAGAAAGGCATGAGAGAGAATACAGCAACTTGTGGTCTAGAATGTCTCATCTCAACATCTCACAAAATCTCATCTCATAGGATCACTCATATACACACACACCCGCACGCACGCACGTGCACACGCGCGTGCACACGCGCGCGCGCACGCGCGCGCGCACACACACACGTCAAAATTATCTCTTTTCACTACCAGATGAGCTAATGGTTAAGAAGTAGTGCATTTTCTAGTTCTACTTGAAGGTTGGGGGTAGAGGCAAGGACGGATTTAGAGGGAGAAAGGAGGGTACATGGCCTCCTAAATTTTTTTAGATTACATAATATATATTTTAGTTATTCTCTATAGATTTTTAAGGAAAAATAATCATAATATTTCTTAAGCATAAATCTTCATTTGGATTTTTTTGAGGGTAAAGTTATACATGCACCTCCTTCGTTTCTTTAAGGGGGGAAATCAATAATCTTTACCGGTAGATAATGTATCTTTTAACATAAATATCTACCTAGCAATAGTAAATTTTATCTTGGATCAACAAGTTCAGATAATTTCTTAAATCGGTCAACTTATAATGGATCTCTGTCAATCTATCTTTTTGAATATCCGTTTTTTACGATTAGCCTATAGAAGAGATTGGTTTTTCATCCAATCTCATTATCACTTATACAGATACGAGGTTTACATCTCGATCTCAAAAAATTAAAGTTTTAAAAAATTTATTTATTACTGAGTCTCATATGTTAATCATTGGTCCTGTGTATTATCAAGTAAATGATCAAACTCACATATATTCTTGATCGGTGTATTTTTCTTCGTTAACATATTAATATTTCTAATTGTTGGTATTAAAAGGTATAAAATTATGTATTTTTAAATTTTTCAATTTGATAGAAATTTGGAACAAATGTAGTTTATATTGTAATTAATCATAATCCAAAGAGTGAATTGGAAAAATACGAAAAACAATAGAATGTATAATTTTAAAAAATGATATAAATGTCATTCATAAAAAATGTCGATAATAGATAACATATATGATATCAATTTATGTAAAATTGAATGAAAATATACAATTGATTAACAAATAAGCTCAAAATAAACTATTATTTACATAAAAAACATTGATGATATAATTTATCCATCACAACTATTGTTATATAATGAATAGAGGGTGAGTATCCAACCCATCTGCATATAACTTATATGCTCAACACTTCCCAACAACTCATTTGTCTTGAAACGTTAACTTGCACGTTTTCGGCAGCGCCACTTGCACTCACCCATCCCAATACAGATAAATGACTAAGAAGGTTATCGACACATAAGTGACATACAACTCAATAAGATACTCTCTTTTTCCTAATGAATATGATCACATCATAATCGATAGATATTTTTTTAAACCTTGTGCCCCCTCCTCAAAAATGTTATGGCTCTATCCCTAGTTGGGGGTGCTATATCCAAAGGTGGCATGGTCTAAGGTTACTCGTCTTAGATCAAATGATGGTTAGGATATATTAAATCTAAGATTTTTTTGATAACGCACTCCTCGCAAAATTGGCAATGTGTATCGCTAACTACAAGAAACTGTGGGTCTCATAAATATTAAATGCAACAAATTATTATGAGGGCGTGATTGTATTATTACGGAAACCAACTTCTTCGCACTCATTGGTTTGGTAAAGCCACATTAGGAGATCCAACTATTTACATATGGTATTGATGCCTGGGAAGGGTTTCCATTCATCACTATGGAAGGATCCTTTGATGGGTATAAGACCTCCATCCGTGAAGTTCATAAATATATGGCCGTCCGTCAACAACCTCAGTGTCTCTTTTGGTGAAGGGGCAAAATCTTGGGATCCAAATTCAACCGTTTTAAGAGTCTAGAAAATCATCTTCTACTAAGGCTTTGGAATCTTATATCAAAATTGAAGGGAGCTTTAATTGAAATGTTTTGGTCGCAACAACCGCGGATTAATGACTACTATACCATTCCAACGAACGGTAAGTCGGAATGATAGTTCACTTGCAAACTGTTATATGAAATGCTAGTTGATGGGGACTTAAACCTAAGATAGATGATAAATTTTGGAAACAATATTTTGACCCATGGGTCTCTTACTCCATTTGATTGTTGGCACATCAGAAGCTACTTGCCCAAAACATAATTGGGAGACTGAATGTTAGCTCTATCAATAGATGCCACTTGTGTCACAAAATCCTTGAATAATATGCACACCATTTCAATGATTATGAAAAAATACATGAGATCTTCAGGAAATGTGATCTTGAACCAAATTTGAAGAACTTATCAGAATACTTGCGCAACCAAACTCAAACGATGATTTGGCAATTGAGTGGAAAATGGTAGTAATCAGAACAATCATTTGGTGGTCTATATGGAAAGGTCAATGTAATTTGGCTTTTAAACGGGATTTTTTTACCACTGACAAAATTATTAGAGAAACAATGCTTATTTATGGAGTGTGTATTGGTTTGATTTTTGATGGAAATTTGTGAAGATTCCGAGAATGTTGCTGCACTGATGCTATGTTAAATCCCTAAATTCGAAAGACATTTTTCTACTCCACATGTACATAGTGTTTGCTACTTCTTCGACCTCCGGGGTATGTGATCGCCCTGTTGGCATGTCTCACATAGCTATGAGGCTCTCCATTGCAAAACCTCATAACTAACTTTGCGTTGTTGGATGGTATGTGCCTCTTTCAATATGGTGTGATTCAAAGGGAAATCTTGTTGCTGGTTTGAGGCCAGGATTATTTTTTTGGTAAAAATACTTTGATTTATTTTTGGACATCTATACCCTTGGTCTTGGTTATTTTGTACTTGGCTCATGTGCAAGCCTTACCTCTGTGATGTCTTATTTTTTGATATCATGTTGAAAATGAACTTTCTAGTGATGAATGAATTTGAATTGTTTATTTAGAAAAATGGAGTGACCTTATTATATGTTATCACAAGGGGCAATATGGCAGTCATGCGGTTATGGAGTGTTTAATGAATTCAACCAACACTTATATATTTCGATTTCCTTGATTTAATTAAGCGATCCATGTTATTAGATAAATCTACCAATAACAAATAAATCCAAATTAGAATATGTATAATCTTCGGATAATACAAGAACTATTATATCAATAACAATATAGTTTTAAGCAAGATTCGAAATGAGCATCGAAATTAACCATCTATACAAATAAATGGAAACATGATTAAGATTGGAATCATTGAAAGATCCGTGAAGAACTTTACTTAGAGAATATATCGCCCCACTTTACCATTGGGTCTGACGATTAGCTCTGAGGATATGATGTCCCACGATCATTATGGTGAATAGTGCACTTCTATATCGATTATCCTCGAAAATATCTCAACGAACTCACAATCAAAAGAAAATCATTTGGCGGTGGAAGAGAATGAAAATGATATTAAATTGACTTTTGGTCTTATCACAAAAAGGAAACTAAAAATCCAAAATCAAAGAAGCTCAAAAAAGAAAATCGCATTTACATTTTTCACCCTAACGAGAGTCTAACTAACTGAGGATCCCTTATGTGCAACTAGCTTTCCTACCTGGTACGATATAGGCTGAACTTCATTAAGCTTCTTGTCGAGACCGAGGGATGATATGTAACCATCATCGCATCAAGATAAAAAGGATTCTCGCTAATCATCCCAAAATTCTTGAAAAATGAATACTACAAGAAAAGACAGAATTAGCGAGGAGATGTTGGCAAGGCATTGGTGATGAGTCCTCATTAGTGCATTGGTGAGGACTTAGCGAGGACTGTGCTCGTGAAGTTCCCCCTCGCCAAATCAAAATTGACGAGCATGTGGTAATTAAGGAAATAAGTGTCCTCGCCAAGTCTGTCAGACAAAACTGTGAATAGGTCAATCTTCCTTATTTCTCATAGAAACCCCTACTCTCTTAATCTATCGCATCTTTATTGTGTTGTTAGAGTCGTATATGCCCCTCGTCAATTCATAAAGGCACTCTGAATCATAATTATATCATGATTATTGGACCAAATAATTTGGATAGTGTATATTAGACACCAAACATTACACAGTACTGATCTTTAATTTGATTTTGGATTAGTTAACCACACTTTAGTTGAAGATGTATTAAAAGGGTTCGATAAAATGCCCAAGAGAAAAATAGTTTGATAGAATATAACGTATATTTGTTATATTTGTTGTGATAAATCGTATATGGATTTTTATCAATAAATGCCCAAAAAATCTCATAGGTAGAGGACATGTTTTTAGGCTTTTCAATGTAAATATGTGTTTCTATGTGTGTGAATGTTGTATGATGTTATGTTAGTGTACATGTTAGAGCATGTGTGTATGTGTATTTGTGTGCTAGTATGTGTGTATGTCTTATTTAATGTAGTGTATGTGTGTATGGGTTAATTTGTGTATGGTGTGTGTAAGAGTAAGTGTGGGTTATTAAATATATATAATAGGATGTAAGAAAATATATAGTGACTATTTGCAGTTATTTCCATATCTTTTCAAAGATAAAAAATCTTTGATCAATGACAAAGTATTATGAAAAAGGGCTCATACATGTTATTTATTGGTTTCGAAACTTTTGGTCGGTTATATAAAAGTGCACTACAAGAAATATGACTTTTTCGGGACGAGAACATGCGAGGGTTCATGACCGACCATCCCCTTTAGCACGGGGATATGTGGCTGTCCTCTATTCCGTCAATCTAGACGATGGACCTAGATCCATCGTCTCCTTCAGTTGTTAAACATAAGGGACGCTCGTCGTCGACCATTCCCATTGCCCCCTCCCCCCTCTCTAGATGGATATTTCCAAGAGGGAAATCTTAGGGGACGATTTTGACCATCCCATATATGCTTCTGTCAGTGTCTTGGATGAGTTGAGGGCAAGGTGTTCGGGCCGGACGAGACAATCATTGACGACTGTCCCTTCTATGCCTACCCCTATCCTGATGAATATTGGGCATTCGAGAAGCCCTAGGAGATGATTTCGACCGTTCCCTATATGCTTCTTTCAGTATCATGGATGAGTTGAGGGTGAGGTATTCGGGCCAAAGGGGACGGTCAGTAACGATTGTCGCTTCTATGCCTCCTCCCTCACTGGATAAATATTAGATGCTCGGAAAGCCTCTGAAGGCAGTTTCGACTGTCCCCTATATGCTTGTGTCAGCATCACAGATGAGTTAAAGGTGTGGTGCTTAGGTCGGAGGAGACGGGCATTAGTGATCATCTTTTTTATGTCTCCCCCTACTAGACGAATATTGAGCATTCAAGAAGCCTTAAGAGATGGTTTCGATTGTCCCTTAGTGCTTCTGTCAGCATCACAGATGAGTTGAGGGTGAGATGCTCGATCGGAGGTCATGATTGTCCCAACTGTTGTAACTACCATGGAAGATGGTCAAAACAACAGACGTCAATGGTTGTATCGAAAGAAAACAAGGAGGCCCCACTTCGTTACATTCTTCCCCAAAATCTTTCCCAAACCCCTCCTTCCCCCAGCGATCGTTGCTGTCGCTTGTCGCCCCTGTGACTCCCGTGGAACGACCCCCACCCCTCTTGCTCCTGTGGTGTTCATCGATGATCCTTTGTGTCTATTCTCCTCAGTTGACTATGTGCTCTCCATGATATCACTTTTCTCTACTCGAGATATTTCCTAAAACGTGTTAGTTTTTTACAGCTATGACCATATTTTAATATTAATACTATTGTATTAGTGTAGTGCTTGTGGTATATGAGTTGTTTATACGTTGTGGTATGTATAAACATTGCGCTATATACACACATAGTGTATCCTTAAAATTCATGTGATATGAGGGAGAGAGAGGGTTGATCCTTGAGAGCCAAAAACTATGAGTGCATAGAATCTGATATCTCTCAACTCATTGATTGCAGGACACATTCACTACTCTCATGCTCTAACAATTTTTTGCTCTCATAGGATCAGCCCTATGTGTGTGTGTGTGTATGTGGGTGGTGGGTGGGTTTGGAGATCATAAACTGAGGTGTAGATAACTTTCCTACACCTACCCTCTTTTTCTCTCAATTTTTTATTTTTTTTGAAATAGATCCTTGGGGAATATACTTGCAATATTAAGAAGAATATGTATTTCAAATTTCACGTAAAACATAATTTCCTAACATGTCCATCAAAAATTGTCGATTTCAGCAAATCTGATACCGTTAAAATTTGATTGACTTGATGGATAAGTTAGAATTCTCAAAATAAGTTGAAATTTGAATGACACGACGATGACAGATTGTGATCTAAATTATCAAACGATCCATTTCAAAAAATAAAAAAATGAGAAAAAAGGGGTGGGTGTGGGAAAGTTACCAACATCTGGGTTTAGGATCCTCAAACCCTATACATAGTGATGAATTTTCACAATTTTATTTTTAAAAAAGAATAAAAATAGGAAAAATGATAGTGGGGGAGCCAAGTTAGCTCCCCCAAGAGACAACCCCATTTTACCCTATGTATGTATATATGTATGTATGTATGTTTGTATGTATGTATGTATGTAGATGCATTGCATATATAGTACAACTTGTTCTTTATGAAGGTATGATCCTACATCAATTCATTCGAGTGACACATCAATAGATTTTATATATTAGAATGCTAATATAGTAGAGATGCATTGTCGTAAATTTTATATATATACAATGGGTATGTATGAAGTTAAGCATGTTGGAGGTATTTGGGCATGCAAGTGTGTGAGAAACATGGGCATGTCCCAAAATTCTTGTTCAGATGATTTTATTATTAACTTTTCCCATGACTTTTCTCAATTTCAGACTTTTACAAAGATGGGGCCTTCTTGAGGAATGCTCAAAGACGATGGTTACACTTCTTTTTGCAACAGACAAAATGAGATGTTTCCTCATAATAATGAAACCCGCTATATTACATAGCAAATTTTAATAGATATAGTTTTAACATAAACCATGATTCTTATTAGGGATTTATACCCAGCAGACCCTATAATCTTTTCCAATTACCTCCGCAATCTTTGAAACAACCTAATTTCTCCCTTGACCCCGTAAACTTGTTCCGTCTTACACCACAGACTCTATCGTCAGTTTTAACTTTATCTGAGTCAATTTCTTGGATTAACCTTGAGTTAATGTTAACCAATGAAAATTCAACGATGGATATTCCACATCCATGTTTTTTTTTCCAAAAGGTCATTCAACGGTGGAAATCCAACGAGGGTGTGGGTGAATGGCCTGGAGGTGGCGGTTGAAGGCGGAGCAAGATTGGGAAGGTGGGCGAAGGCAAGGAGGAGGTCAGGGAGGTGGGTGGCGGCCCGTAGGAGCTCGGGGAGGGGAGGTGGGCGACAATCTGGCGGAGGTCGGGGAGGGGAGGAGGTGGAGGTTAGGGAGGTGGACAGCGGCCTGGAGGAGGTCGGTAAGGTGGGTCGCCTAGAGGAGGTTGGAAAGGAGAGGAGGAGGTGCAGGTCGACGACCTGAAGGAGGTGCGGGTCGACGACGAGGATAGATTATTCTAGTGAAAATGAAGAGGACGACACACTCGATGACAATAAGGAAAAGTTATCTTGATACTTTTAAGAATTATATTGCATTATAAAGAAATAATTGGCAAATAAAGATTAAAAAAATCTAGTAGTAAAGAAGAAAAAGACTCTCCCCACAAAGAAATTATCTCTTTAAAAGATCACATTAGTTTGCTAGAAATTATAATAAAAGACAGAGAATAAATTTGCAAAGTGCACCCACGGAAAAAAAAACAGATAAAATGTTAGACAATCACGCACAAAACTCCATTAATTGTAGAATAGCATATAATCTAACTAACAATCATCATGGATTTTGCACTTTTATTCCCAAAAGTGAAGTTGAATTCCTAAAAATGTATTTAATATACTATTTTATATTTCCTTTAAATATCATTTTACCAAAAATTTTACCTCCGGGTATTGTCTAAATAAATATGATTTGCAATATTATTCCAATCTCTAAGTTTTCATTCGCCATTTTTATTCCCCACAAAACTAAGGGCCCTTTCGGTAGGATAATAAGCAGGAATAAGGAAGGAGAATAAGGGGAATAAGGTTCTATTCTCCGTTCGGTTGGAGGATAGGAATAAGGAGAATAAGGTGAAATAAAGGTAGGTAAGGTGGATAAAGATAGGAATACGAGTGAAATAAGATGGAATAATGGGAAATAGTCGTACCACTGGGAACCGTATCGGGAGGAGAATTGGCCTCTTAATCCAGGGCCTATTCTGCTACCAAACAAGCCCCAAGTATTTCTATGCTGTGTTTTGAGCGATTAAAACAATTTTGTAAAAATGTGTATTATAAGTTTTTTCGTTGGTTTCAAAATTCACGTCGCATATTGCATTCACGTTCGTTGCACATCATTTTGCAGGTCACTTTTGCATTCACGTCTTTAAATCAAAAACTAAAAAAACATCTATTTGAACATGAATGCTATGTGATATTGAGTGTGACTTGGCGCATATTTTTGCCTATATGAGTTCACCCTAGATTCTTATCAAGCAAAATAAAAATACATCACTCAATTAAATATTATTGTATGATTTTGATTTTGAATTGCCTCCATTGATTTTCATGTTGTTTTATTGGATATTCCAGATCAATGTGACATCACATAATATTATCCATTTCAACCCTCCTAATCATCCAAACAACCAGAAATATTAAGAGTTCAAATAGATTGCACTATGATTTTAAGAACTAGACCGGATCGACATATTGGATCATAGTGGACCAAACAAGTTCTGGTTGGTCTAGCCGATTTTAACTTTTAAAATAAAAATAAATAGGACTATCATTGAACCATTTTGGACTAGTTGAACTAAACTAGTCCGACCAAAAAGTTTGGTAAAAAAACATAGTTGGAATCTAAGTGAAATTGGAAAGCTTGATTTGGAAATTGCATGCCCAACCAACTCCTTTACACGAGAGTATGTCGAGTCTAATAATTAATACGGTTTTTTTTTGAAATTGTTGGAATGAACAGACATTGGAGTGCTTAATTTTAGAAATAACATGTCCAAACGAGAGTTAATCTATCCAATATATTCTTATCCACTTGTCTCGCATTAAATCCTTACTTGATCAACCATTGTACCACATATAATAATCATAAGATATGCTAATAGGTTTAAGTAGTCAGGGTTGCTACTGAGTCTAAAGTGCACGGGAATTCAAAAATGGTATACATATATAAATATATATATATATGTATGATGATATTCTTATTCATTTTAAAATACAAATATAAATGCATGTACAAATAGTGATAAATATGAAAAAAATGTGATAACATATCCTTACAAATGATGCATTGGATACAAATAATAATAGAACCTTTTTATAGGTTAACTAAAATGTGCATTTCTATGATCACTTACACAATAAATATAACCAATATTTTTTGGTATCATATCAACAATGGTATATATAATAATGAATTATTGTTACACAATGTTAGATTAATCTATAACAAAATTTATTTATCTACTAAGATAACATATGGATTATGAATACGAATATCAAAATGATATAATAATAAAATATTGTTACACAGTGTTAGATTAATCTATAACAAAATTTATTTATGTACTAAGATAACATGAATTATGAATACGAATATTAAAATGATATCAATATCAACATCAGAATGTCAAAATATATACTGGATCGAATAAATACAAGCATGTCAAAATAAATACAACAAGAATGTCAAAAAATATACAGGATCGAATATGAATATTTGTTTACATCCATATTCTCATGTCTCCTGCCTTAAGACCTTTACAAAATAAAGGGATCGTTTTTCATTTCTTGAAGTGTAAAAAAGATAAAAATGACAAGACAACAAACTAGATATAGTGATAGTGAACATGATCAATTGAAATGTATACACATTGAGAAAGTGTTATCCTAAGGGTGTGTTTAGTACGTGAATTAGAACGGATTAAACTGGTAGAAGATAACTCATTTTTATGTTGCGATAGAAGGTCAAACTGATGGTGTATTTGAAATAGGTTTATGATGATATGATTGCATTGAAGTTTGAAAAAATGAGCAGTTATTGTGATGTTATTGTATTAAAGTTTGAAAAGATGAGATATATTGACTAGTTTATAATTTTTATATGATACAATGATATAAAATATTATTTTTGATATAATTGATGATGGAATTTTGATTTATTAAAATTTTTCAAAGATAAAAAGTGAGACCTATAAGAGTGAACCCCTCTTGCCGAACGGAGCCTATAATAGGAACTTGGAACAAATTTGTAAATGTTAGAGTAACTTTTGTTATTTAGTAATTATTTGTCCCGTCTCATGTAATTTACCCATAGAGCTTTTCTCCTATATAAGAGAGCTCTAGGGTTTAATTAAAATCATCTCATTCATTCCCTTTCAACATGGTATCAGAGCGACGGTCCTAGGCTGGAGTTCTTGAACCCTAACCCTACCCCACCCGCCGCCCTTCTTTCTCTCTCTCTCTATCTCAAGATCGGCGCCACCCTCCGATCGACCATCGCCGATCGTTCCTGTGCGAGGTCGGTCCTTCATCGTCGATCGTCCCTGAGTGCCATCATCGATCCCTGAGCGCCATCGCCCGAGCGCCATCGCCATCGGTCCCTGAGCACCATTGCCGCTAGCCCTGCGTGCGATCATCGCAAACAGGTCCCGTGCGCCACCATTGCGTGCGCGCCACCGTGCGCGATCAGCACGCGACGCGACACCTGCAGTCGCCCAAGTCGCCTGGAGCCCTCTCGCCTGGAGCCTGTAGCGCGCCTGGAGTCATGTAGCGCGCCTGGAGCCCTCTCTCCTGGAGCGCAGTCCTGTGGCGCGTAGTGCAGGAGCGTGTCGAAGACTCCTGTAGCGTGCCTTCCTGTGCACGCAAGTCATGTGCGCATTCACTATATGCCCTAGCCGTGCTTCCTTGAATGCACATGTTCTGTGCACGTGACCGCTGAAGGCATTCTAGCGCTCTAAAGTAATCAAACTGGTCAGAGAAACCCTCAGAGTATGGAGGGAGTTGTGGTTTGAGTCTATGTACAAGTAGACATTGTCTTCTGATTGTGTAACCCCAGTTACAGGTTATTGTTGTCGTCATGTCTGACAACAAGGTAGATTTTCCATCTCGGGGTGCTTTCAAAGGTCCTGCACCCGTTGTGAAGATGGATGGTACGAACTATGAACTGTGGGCCATGCAGTTCATGAGTCTTATGCAGTGCAATGGCAAGAAGCATATCCTCACACAAGAGGAACCTGTTGACAAGACTGGGGTTAACGCCTCATGGGAGGCTGACAATGCTTATGCACGTGTTTGGCTATCCGGTACTGTGTCCATGCAAATAGCCAACGACATTCTGAGTCAACCCACTGCGAAGGCTATGTGGGATATCCTGGCAGCCACATATTCTCCGGCGAAGAACGAGTCCAAGATCTTACAACTCCAGCATGACATCTTTACCTCGAAGCAGAACGGGCGCCCTCTTCATACCCTGTATACTTCTCTGAGGGGTATGTTTGAGAAGCTACACGGGTACATTCCATTGGCAGCTACACCGGAGCAGCTCAAAGCATACAGGGACTCAGTGATGACTGGAGTGTTTCTAGCAGCTCTTGATCCGGAGTATGATGCCGCCCGAGCACAGATTCTTACAGATGCGACCATACCACCTATGGAAGAGGCTTATCGCAGGTTGAGTAGACTCTCCATATCTCATGGTGGAGTTCCGACACCTTCAGCCATGGCATCTTCTCGCGGCAGAGGAGGCTATTCCCATTTCAGAGGTAGAGGTGGTCATGGTCGAGGAGGAGGTAACAGACCTCCTAGACAGCCGTGCACCTACTGTCGCAGGACTGGACACACTGAGGAAACATGCTATTCTAAGCATGGGTTTCCTACTACTACAGCACGTGTGGCGGAGCAGGCTCAGCAGGAAGGGGGTCCTTCCCTTGTCCCGGATCAGAGGTTTGAGGAGCTAGTATCGAGACTTCGGAAGATCATGCCTGGTCAGGGACCAGCTAGTACTTCAGGATCCTCAGAGATAGTCGGCTCAACATCCTATTCAGGTACAATGTATGCACTTACTAGTAGTTACAGTGCAGATCTATCAGAATGGATCATGGACTCAGGAGCTTCTCACCATTTATGTGGTGAGAAGCAGTTGGATGATTTTATTGCAACTCAGACAGGACGCTCCGTGGTGATAGCTGATGGGACACACTCTCCCATTACTGGTCAAGGGGAGGTGCAATTGACCCCTGGGATAGGGCTTCAGAATGTTCTTTATGCTCCTAATTTTTCCATGAACCTATTGTCCATTAGTCAAATCACTAAAGATTTACATTGTTGTGCCATATTTGATCCTTCTGCTCTTGTGTTTCAGGACATACTAACGGGCAGAGTGATTGGAACTGGCCGTGAGCAAGGGGGTCTTTATAAACTGGTGCAGTCTCCTTGTGCTGGTGTCTCTTCTATGAAGGCTGGATCTGTCTCACCTTACACATGGCATCTCTGATTTGGTCATCTTCCATTGGAAAAGATGGTCCATATCCTTCCTCAGATTTCTCCGAGGTCTACTTTTCAGTGTGAGGCGTGCCAACTTGGCAAACATCACCGATCGTCTTTTCAGAGTCGTAAAGGTCCGAGTCCTCATGGTCTGTTTGAGTTGCTACATTTTGATATTTGGGGTCTCAGTCGTGTCCCTGACCTTCAAGGACACAGGTTTTATCTTGTTGCAGTTGATGAATTTTCTAGGTTATCTTGGCTTTTTCTACTTAAAAATAAGTCCGATGCTACTCATGTTATCCAGTCTTTCATTATTGAAATAAAAAATATTTTTTCTGCTAGAGTGAAGTTCATACGGTCTGATAATGCTCTTGAATGATGTACTTTTCAGATCTCAAAATTTCTTATGTCTCATGGGATTGTGCATCAGACATCTTGTGCTTACACCTCCCAACAGAATGGGGTGGCTGAGAGGAAACATCGTCAATTGTTGGACATAACCAGGACCCTACTGATTCAGAGCCGTGCCCCTCACTCCTATTGGGGGGACGCGGTTCTAATTGCTTGTTATCTGGTCAACCGTATGCCTTCGTCAGTGTTAGGAGAGAAGATCCCGTTCTTGACTGCGTTTCCCGAGAAGGATCTTTTCTCCCTAACACCACGTGTTTTTGGGTCTGTTGCGTTTGTTCATTGCTTCTCTCCTGGTCTTGACAAGCTCGCTCCCAGAGCTGTCAAATGTGTTTTTGTGGGTTATTCCAAAACCCAAAAAGGGTATCGGTGTTTTGATCCTGTTAAACATCGGTACTATGTTAGTGCTGATGTCACCTTCTTTGAGTCAATTATATATTTTTCTCCTACAGGTGACAGACTCAATAACTCAGAGGAAGGAGATGATATATATGTGCCTCCTCTTCCATCTGTTCCATGTTCTACTCTGCCTCAGCCACCACCACCACAGCCTATACCACCACCACCGCCACCACCACCAGCAACAATCTTTATCCTCAGATCTATCAGCGTCGACCCTCTGCTCATGTGCCTCCTCCATCATCCAGCACGCCCGAGGTATGTAATGAACATTTGAGTACTACTAATGGCACGGGTGATTTGCATGCGCAGACAAATGTACCTAGTACAGATGATACTACCACTGCTTCAGTTGATGATCTCAATCTTCCTATTGCCCATAGAAGGCAAAAGCATGTGCGGACAATGAATCCCAAATATGGGATGGACTTTGCATCACAGGCATGTTTGGAGCGGCTGTCCCCGGAGTTTCGCGACTTCATCCTTGGGTTATCCGCAGTGGAAATCCCAAGGTCATATCAAGAGGCACTACAGAGCAGTCCATGGCGTTTGGCTATGGAAGAGGAGATGGCGGCATTGCGGTCACGTGGAACGTGGAGTGTTGTGCATCCACCGCAAGGATCATCCATAGTAGGGAGCAAATGGATCTTTAATGTTAAGCATCGGGCGGATGGTACAGTTGATCGATACAAAGCCAGGCTGGTTGCTCGTGGGTTCACCCAAACGTATGGGGTGGACTATCAGGAGACCTTTTCTTCAGTTGCACGTCATTCTACCTTACGGATTCTTCTTGCAGTTGCTGTTGTCCGTGACTGGCCCCTTTTTCAGTTGGATGTCATAAATGCTTTCTTGTATGGTGACTTGGAAGAAGAAGTTTATATGCAGCAGCCACCTGGGTTTGCTGCTGAGGGGGAGTCCAATATGGTGTGCCGTCTTCATAAGGCCATCTATGGCTTGAAGCAGAGTCCTCGTACTTGGTTTCAGAAGCTCTGAGAGTTGATTGAACAAAAGAGTTTTGCCAGATCTACAGCAGACCATACTCTCTTTGTAAAGAGAGACCAGCGAGGTGTGGTAATCATCTTAGTGTACGTTGATGATATTGTTATCACCGGCAGTGATGAACAGGGCATTCAAGCAGCCAAGATATTTCTTAGCGAGCAGTTTGTTACGAAGGATCTGGGTACACTTCGTTATTTTCTGGGATTGGAGTTTGCACGAAATGGGAAAGGCATGGTAATGACGCAAAGGAAGTATGTTACTGACTTGCTATCTGAGACAGGTATGGCAAAATGTAGACCAGCTACTACTCCTATGGATCCTAATGTTAAACTCTATGATGATGGCTCTGATGAGGTGGACAAGAGACGATATAGAGAACTTGTGGGGAAGTTGTTGTATGTTACTATTACCCGGCCGGATATAGCCTTTGCGGTTAGTAGGGTAAGTCAATTCATGGAGCAACCCAGGCAGGCTCACATGAATGATGTGTATATGATTCTGAGATATCTGAAGTCTTCCCCAGATGCTGGTCTTCTGTTTAGAAGAGATACATTTGCATCCGTCACAGACTGTGCTGACGCAGACTATGCTAGGTGCCCTAATGATAGAAAGTCCACTTCGGGATTTACTGTATTTGTTGGTAACACACCAGTAGCTTGGAAGAGTAAGAAACAAACCGTCGTGGCTCGATCCAGTGCAGAGTCAGAATATAGGGCAATGGCTCAAGGTAGTGCTGAGATGATGGCTCAAGGTAGTTCTGACTGATTTAACTATTAAAGTACCTCTTCCTATGCGTCTTAAATGTGATAATCAGGCAACCTTGTTTATTGCCAATAATCCAACTTTTCACGAGAGGACAAAACACATTGAAGTGGATTGTCATTATACAAGGGACTTGATTCAAAAAGTACTCATTTCTACTTCTTATGTATCAATTGGGGAGCAGATAGCGGACATGTTCACCAAGGCTCTTGCTAGGGGCCCCTTTCATCACTGTTGTTCCAAATTGAGCATATTAGATATATATGCTCCAACTTGAGGGGGAGTGTTAGAGTAACTTTTGTTATTTAGTAATTATTTGTCCCATCTCATGTAATTTACCCATAGAGCTTTTCTCCTATATAAGAGAGCTCTAGGGTTTAATTAAGATCATCTCATTCATTCTCTTTCAACAGTAAACAATCTTGAAAAGGGGATATTTCAACTCACGAGGCAAATGCTGAGAAGTAATTAAGAGGGCACTATGAAGCACGCCGGGATTAATAAGTGGAAAATACGAACATGCAAACAGGGGCCTTGTGATTAGAACGTCGTCATCGATGAAGATGGAGAGAATCCAAACCCAATCTTTAACAAGTGATGTAAGCAGAAGCTCACCGAGAGATTTCCCAGAATGGAGAGAGATAAAGAAATATCTCCCATTCTAGGTACGTGTTCAAAAAAATTCCCAATATGGTGATATATTGGTAAATGGTTTGTCGCACGCCTATGTGGCGCGGCAAACCATTTGCCGTGTCTACGTGGATGGGGCGGCAAATTGTTTGCCGTGCCCAGTGGCACGGTCTACGAGGGCGCGGTCTTCGGCGCTGAAGACGGGACGGGTGCGCCAGACCCGGTCGGCGACCCGCCATACACGGCAATTCATTTGCCGTGCCGCGGCAAATGGTTTGCCGCTGGCTGCAGTATAAATATGAGGCCGCGGCTCCCCTCTCCCTCACACAGCCCCTCTCCCATTTCATTCCTCTTTCAACCTACCCTTCCCACTCTCTCCATCCGATCTCTTTCAACCCCAAGGTATGTTCTTTATTTTTTTTCTAAATAATGTCAATTTATAGTTTAGTCTATTCACTCATTGTTATGTTAAAAAAATAATTAATTTTAGGAATTGTGTTATATTAATTAGATGCATCATTTTGTGTAGTTAAACTTGTTTATCATAGTTTAGATACTTAATATGTGTAGTGTTTGCCTTATAATGTTTCCTAACATTTACACTTTGCCGTATAATGTTTCCTAAACCTTGCACTTAGATGGTTGAAGAAGTGCTATAATGTTTCCTAAACTCATTAGATTGTAGTCAATATGACTAGAAACTCAACATTTGCCTTATAGTAGTAAAATGCTTTTTTATTCACTAGATTCTTTATTTTGCCTATACATTAGAGTCAAAATTGTAGACACATAGTACCAAAATTGGATTTTAAAGTTTAGACCAATAAATAATGTTAGTAATAAATAATGTATATAATGTTGTTTAGTAATAAGTAATGTATGTTAGAAATAATTAGGTAATGTATATTAGAAACAAATAAAATATATTAGTAATAAAGAATGAATATAATGTGTATTAGTAATAATAAATTTAAATATTAAATAATGTTTATTAGTAATAACTACTTTAGATTTGTAATAAAGTAATGTATGTTTGTAATAAGTAATCCTTATTAGTAATAAATGATGTATATAATGTGTATTAGTAATAATAAAATTAAATATTAAATAATGTTTATTATTAATAACTAATTTAGATTAGTAATAAATAATGTATGTTTGTAATAAATAATGCATATTAGTATTAAATAATGTATATAATGTGTATTAGTAATAATTAATGATTATAATAATATAGATTAAGATTCCTAAGTAATCTAAATTATAATTAAATGAAATAATGTTATTAAATAAAAAATTAAATATTAATTAATTATAATGATTATAATAATATAGATTAAGATTTGTAAATAATATAGATTATAATTAAATGAAATAGTGTTATTAAATAAAAAATTAAAAATTAATTAATTATAATGATTATAATAATGTAGATTAAGATTCCTAAATACCATAGATTTTAATTAAATGTTGTAGTGTTATTAAATTAAAAATTAAATATTAGATAAATTATAATGATTATAATATATAGATTAAGATTCCTAAATAATATAGATTATAATTAAATGAAATAGTGTTATTAAATTAAAAATTAAATATTTATTAATTATAATGATTATAATAATATAGATTAAGATTCCTAATTAAACTTAAATTACTTTTTACAATTAAAGAATTTATTAGAACTTCATTTTTTGTAGTTAAAAATGGCATTAACTTTTAGTTGTGAATAGGAAATGGGTGATGTCGCTGCCCTTTATGTGTTCTGGGGCGGGAGAGTAATCAACATAGACTCTGAGGTCGGTTACGAAGGCGGTAAGAGTGATATGGTCGGAGTACCTGTATCATGTAGCTACAATGATTTCCTAGCTTACATATACGGTCTTACGGGATATACACCCGACTTGTTCGAGATAACTGTGACCTGCAAGTGGCCCACCAATGCAAGTTCATTCCGTCCAATCGTTATTGGATCGGATAAAATAACGAAGTTGATGTTGCAAGTATGTCGACAACTGGGGATGATGGAACTATTAATAGAGGCGGTAGAGATTCCTTCACAACAACGAGACGTGGGATCGTCATCGATGCAAGGTTTTGACCTTAATGTATATCTTTACGATGAAGTTGACGAACATGATGAGATTGAAAATAATCAACAAGATGAAGTCCAGCACGAGGTGGAAGAGGAAGACGACGATGAAGAGGGGGAGGAAGAGGAAGAGGAAGAAGAAGATGATGAGGATGAAGACCACTCCATGAGCAGAAGTAGTCATAGAGTGGGAGTCTTAACCGATCATGGTCAAGAGTCTCTTCTTAATTCGATACATCAGGAACCTATTTTCGATCCACAAGTAGACTATGGGATGGATTTAGACACGATGGAGGATCTTCCAGACTTCTTTGGATCAGATGATTGGATATTCGGCACATTTGCAGAGGAGATGCCCTTTTTAAATGAAGTTGTAGAGCCAACATCCGAGGACGCATCCGGTAAAGAGTTTTGGTTGAATCGTGCCTTCGACTCGAAGACATCATTAGTGGACGAGTTAACCACTTGGAGCATGGCAAAGCACGTCCAGTTCAAGGTGGATGCATCGAAGAGCTCCCAGTATACCGCACGTTGCATCTTCAATGATTGTAGATGGAGGTTGCATGCATCGTACAACAGTCACCGAGACAATTGGGTTGTACGTAGCTATCGTGCGGAACACACTTGTCGCAATGCAATATTACTTGTGGACAATCGAACATGCACTGCGAAATTTGTTGGAAGATTTATTCTTGCCACTCTACGGTCCAACTTAACTCTTACACCAAGCGTCATCCAGTCACTTGTTCAAGACAGATACAAAGTGCGCATTTCTTATAAGAAAGCATGGAAGGGGAAGCGACGGGCAATGGAAAAGATTTTCGGAGATGCTGTCGGGTCATACGCGGACATCCGACGATTCATGTGGTTGATGAGGCACTGCAATCCCGGTTCATTCTATGAGTTCGAACATCGACCGGCTATTCATCTCAAAACAGGGGCTCCGGTAGAAGGCAGACATGCCTTCTTTCGTTTGTTCTGGGCTTTTGCTCCATCAATACAAGGTTTTGCACACTATCGGCCAGTACTGAGTATTGATGCCGCACATCTGTGGGGAAAATATAAAGGGCACATCTTAGCAGCTACATCTGTTGATGCCAATGGACACCTCTTTCCAATTGCTTTTACAGTTGTTGAGGGTGAAACTTTAGACTCGTGGGGATTTTTCCTCCATAAACTGTCTGGTATCATTGATCGTGAAGGGATATGCTTCATTAGTGACCAATTCGCAGGCCTAAGGATTTTGCTTCCGCAACATTTTCCTCCTGAAAGAGGCCACTGCCATCGTTTTTGCCTTCGTCACATGCAAGCCAACATGCACCGAGCCGGACACACCAACAAATGGATCCGGAAAAAATTCTACAGCGCAGGTGTCCTTACCAGCAAGTTTGAGCACGAGAAGATTCTGCATCAAATCCGTACAGCGGACTCGGAGGCGTACGACTGGATATTGAGGCAAGAAGGTGGGGATCGTCGATATTGGGCATGCGCATACGATGAGGGTCGTCGATGGGATCTGACCACAACAAACCTCTCTGAAAGTTTCAACAGTGTTCTTAGAGGAATACGTGGTCTACCGGTGCTAACGCTTGTCTTGGCTGTCTTTTATCGCCTCAACACATACTTCGTGGAGAGACGTAAGTTTGGTGATCGGATGACAGGTCACCTTATGCCGCGATATGAGAAATTAACAGATGGCCTTATACAATCCGCGCGTGGTCTACTGGTCGAGCAATTCACACTTACAGATTTCGAAGTGCGTGCACCTGAAGGAAATTATACCGTTAAAATGAACGGTCAGCAGTCATTATGTACATGTGGTTACATGCAAGCTATGAGGATAATTTGCCCTCACATAATTGTCGTTTGTGGGAACGTGAATGTCAGTACAGAGCATGTGAAGCTTTGTTCAAATTTTTATACATCAAGTGCATTCCGGGCCACATACTCAGTTGCCTTTGTTCCGATCCCCGACAGACGGTTCTGGCCACCATTAGAGCCATCACCCTTATTGCACCCCAATGTTGTTCCTACGCCTGGTCGACCTAGGAGACGACGGCTTCGCGGTAGCATGGATGAAATGGGAACTGTTCAAGTAAGATGTAGTTAATGTAAGGAGCATGGTCACAACAAAACAACTTGTGACAGAAGGCACTGCTAATTTTTCTTTACTTTTTAATTTCTAGAGCACGGTCACAACAAGACAACGTGTGACCGGCGTCACCGTTAGTTTCTATGTAACTTTTTTTGTAAATAATTGTAAACTCTTTCTTAAGTAATGCACCGTTTTGATGTTGTCATAAGCAGTATTTGGATTTAAAGAAATAATTTCCTTCGTAATATGTAGTGATATACTTTTTCTAGCGTAGCGATGGAGGAATTTGCAGGACCAGCCGATGCGTCCGTACTTACTAAGCAGAGGGAACATATCTCTGGTCGACCACTCACAGATAGTGATACGGTTAGTCAAAATATAAGCATCACCGTTCAAGTTACTTTAATATAATCGACGATTTCCTTTATTCAGGCACATCGCTTTGTCGAGCATGGTCGGGCGCTTAATCGGATACTGGAGGAGCCACGCAGCGATGTCGTAAATCGGCAGCTTGAGATCGCTGGATTCCATTGCTTTTCGAACCTGAGACGGGCCACCATTGATCAGGCCCTTATGAAGGCACTCGTTGAGAGATGGCGACCAGAGACTCATACTTTCCACCTTCGACAGGGCGAGGCAACCGTCACATTGAAGGATATTTCCATACTCACAGGTCTGAGAGTGGAATCGTTGTCTGTCACCGGTTTGGAAGAACACGCTCAGCTGGATTGGGGTGTATACTGCGCGCAATTATTCGGTACCAATCCTGAAGATAGCGAGGACCAGGAACTAGTGGGGGGGGAAGCTTAGGCTCACGTGGATAGCCAAGACTCTTCTAACCTCCACTGCTCTGCAATCGACGGATCCCGTTCGAGCTGTACAAGTTGCCCGTGCATTGATTCTATTTCAAATTGGCACAAGCTTGTTACCAGATGCTAGCGCTGACAAGGTGCATCTACGCCACCTTCTGCTCCTGGAGGACCTCCAGAGTTGTGGCCGTAGGGCATGGGGTGCAGCTGTACTAGCACAGATGTACTACCAGCTGGACCAATTTTCGCTCATGAACATTCGGAGAGCATACGCATTTTGGACCATGCTCCAGGTAACAACTATGAATTGTTCTAATTTGCATCTAAACTTATATAATACGACTTCTTTCACCATATAGGCCTGGTCTTGGGAGCATATCCACATTGGTCGCCCCCGACCGTACCAGCTAGTAGAGGCTATACTGCGCTCTGCCCCTTACGCAGCAAGGTCAATATAACTTCATAACTGCTTATGTGAATTCATTTCGATGTCGACCTTATGATTTATAATTTCTAATTAGGTGGACGGGCGGAAGGAGGTCACACAGAGAGAATGTGTCGACCACTCAACTTTCATTTTATCGTAATGAGTTGGATTTGCAGGAAGAACATCAGGTACGTAACCTAAATAATTCCTCAAGAGAAATTAAGGTCTGAACAATATTAACACCCTCCTGATAACAGATGCGGTGGACACCTTACGAAGCCCAACATGTGTTGCAGTTACCAGAGATTTGTCAGGAGGGCCAAGCTATCTGGCGTTCGCAAACAGTACTTATATACTTCAACGTCGTTGTCATGCATGCACCCGATAGGGTAATGCGACAGTTCGGGTTGAGACAACACATTCCTGATGTAATGCCGCAACTCCCATCAGAGGACAGACGGGCTAGAGCACGAGACGATCAGCCCTATGATTGGGGGCTACACCATCAAGAGCGTCTGGCTCAATGGCAACAGCGACTGAACGATGTCGTTGAAGAGAGGAATTTGGATAAGACACCTGCTGATGTCTTGTCCGACTACCTTACTTGGTATTGGCAGATTACGCGACGTTGGATTGCTACGACCATACCACCACCCCGCCAAGCGTATGAACCACACGGACCGAGGTGGAACCAACTGGTAATTTCGTACCTAATACAAAATAATTTAAAAAAATTTCTCCGTAGTTTACAATTTAAACTTCTCCTCTATAGGTGAACTCCTTGTTTCGTGTGAGGGATCTGATGACGGAACATCGAAGGAGCACGGAATTGCAACAACTGATTGGTTATGTGGACTACATCATCCACAATATGTCGCTGGTGGATCCGGGAATACATGATGTCCCCCCCATCTACACTTCATACACCGAGCCCACGACATTCGCTTCCCAACAGTGGGGTGATCAATACACTTCCGGGGTAGAGGAAGTTCGACCGTCGTATCAGGCGACACAGTCCTACACCCAGCCCTACATGCCTCAGATGCAGCAGGTGGGTTCCGCACTACCATCATTTGACTTGCTTTCCACACAGGAAGCGCAACCCTCTCAAGCACATCAATTCTTCAAGCACATGGGGTCAAGTCAAAGCCAACCCTCTTTCGTAGGTGACAAACCATTTGCCGCTCTGTCCACGTGAGCACGGCAAATGGTATCCCACGCCACATGGACGAGCGACAAACCATTTGCCGATATATACCCAGCCCGGGAAATATTTTCAACGGATACCCAGAATGGGAGATAGTTTTGTCTCTCTCTCCATTCTGAAAAATAGCTCAAGCTGACCATCGAGGCGTCATCCACTGTATAATAATGGCACCGCAGAGTTGTAGTAATACGGACAGAACTACGGTAATTATAATGACAACAAAAAGAACAATCGATGATCACTGTCAGCTGCATGAAAGCGTTGCTTCCGATCTATCCAAAAATGGGTATCTTTCATCAACAGAGCTTCCTGTTTCAAACACTGTACGCTGCTTCACAGTGCCAAGACAGCCCCTTTCGTCTTATGTGAATATAAATGCAGATCGAAACTTAGATGCATTAGAATAAATTTATTTCAAGAGATCTCATCCGTCTACCAAAACTATGCATGCTTAGTAGCAAACAAGAGATACCCTGACGAACATCTGTATAACAGGTATTGAAAGTGACATGAATATATCAAGATGCAGCTCAAGCACAAGAACTACCAACTTGGTAGTAAAAACATTCAGCATGACAGAAGAACCGGGAAATTTTTTCAAATCCCACTCAAAAAGTACCAAAAAAAGGAAGCAAAAACAGTATAAGGCGAAGAGGCAAAGCTTTCTCTTTCGCCTCCCATGTCTGCGTTCTTCTCCCCACCTTCCCTTCTTGATATCTGTTCAAAATCTCCCCCTCTGCACCACGCGACTGCAGAGCCTGGAAACATCCGACGGCTGAAGCGGCTTCAGCAGGAACTCCTCTGCACCTTCCTCCAAACACCTGCCAGTACACCATCACATTCGGACATTGGTATTATCAGACATAACCGCAGATGGGTTGGTTTTTACAGAACACACCAGTTCTCACCTGTGGATCCTGTTGGGGATGTTCTCTGATGAAACAATAACCACTGGAATTTCCCTCAGAGCAGAACTGCCCTGCAGTGGAGACCAACAACATACGCACCACTAGATCAATATATTGTGGACGATTAGGAGGCACTTCCTAAGCATTTTTAGTAGAGATCCATACCTTGACTCTTTTCAGAAGATCATATCCGGTCATCTCAGGCATGCAGTAATCCGTTATGATCATGTTAACCTTCGGAACCTGGGAAGAGAAACCACATACATGAACACCAATCCAAGAAGAAACAGGTAGATGATAAGACCAACCTTCGAAGAACCCCTGCCATCTTTGGCCAACCCGAGAAGCTCCAGAGCCCTCTTGCCGCTGTCCACAGTGGTCACTGCACAGAACACACATCGCAAAACCCATCAAAATCGGAACTTTGAAACAACCAGCACCAGCAAATCCAGCACCTACCCTTGTAAGAAGAGCTCCGGAGCAACCTCTCTATGAGCTTCCTATCCACGGAGCTGTCATCGACGGCGAGAACATGAAGCTCAGGACCACACTCTCCTCTAACTCCGGAGGTCGACGACATCCTCCTTTTACCAAATCGCTGCTGCTGCTGCCCTCTGTTCCCAGCCCCACCAAAGTGCAAGTATTTATAGCGGTGGGAAAAGGCAACAAGATCGTATCCGCAGAGAGGGGTTTGGTGTGGAAAGATATCCCCCTGACGCGATTCTGTTCTTTTCGGCAAAGTACACTCCAACCAAGAGCCTCCTCCCCCGCCCCTTCCAATCCCATCTGCTGATACGACGAGATCCCATTAAGAGATGTGATGGGTTCCGAAGGAGGTCAACCCCCCGCTTGAACTGCGCGCTGACAAGCAACTATCCGAATCATGAGATTCGCTTCCATATGGAAAGAAGATGAGGAGATCGGATATGGAGTGAGAAAAGGTGAGATCTTTTGATCAGAAACAGGGTGGCAATCCGTAATCAGATGCTCTGCAGGAGAGGGGGAGGGTCCTCCCGGGCGTCTCGAACTGGGAGACATCGGTAGGGGTGGCCGAACAGGTGGTGGGCGTGGCGACCATCTGGCTATGCGAGATCATTGAGAGCCGCCACGAAGGAAGAGAAACAGAGCTCAATAAGGCTGAAATGCGATCTTTTCTTGCCAGATTGGGTTCGTCCAGGGACGGGGATCGCGATGGCAGGAGGGGAGATTTGGTAGGAGGGCGAGCCATTAGACATTAGTGCTCTCTCTCTCTCTGTTCTGCTCTGTTCTTTACTCTGGGAGAGGATCCTCTGCTGTATAAGGTTTTGCAGCAGAGGTGCTGTAAATTTAAATAAATTTTTTTTCTAATTTAGATTCTAAAATCCAACCTTATAGATTGTATCTTATGTTAATATTCTATATATCCTCCAAATTTCATTTAAATCTGATATTATTTTCTATTTTATCTTAATACTTCAAGATTCGGATCTTTTTTAAATGGAGTTCAAGTTGCTTAGATCTTGACCGATTGTTTGACCATTAAGATAAAATAGCAAATATTACTGTATTTAAAGGAAATTTGAAGTATATATAGAGTATTAACCTAAGATTCAATCTATAAGGTTGGATTTTAAAATCTAAATCACAAAAAAAAATTATTTGGATTTACAACACTTCTGCTGCAAAACCCTCTACAGCAGCAGAGGATCTCTCCCCTTTACTCTTCGCTTTTGCCGCCAAAAGAAATGTTTGTACTGTGCGTGGAGTTGATTCCGCACAGCTGTTTCTCTCTGTCACTTAATCATTCCATATTTTGAAGTTAACGTTAATTTGCTGTTCTTCTCCCAATGGCTGATCGAAGCTTATCTTGCAAGTTGTACAGAATTTCTGGAAGAACAGCTGACCTCACATGGATGTTTTTTTTATTAAAACCTTCGCCTTTCTTCCTCGTCATACTCAACACTTCTTAAAGGTCTCTCTCATTCTAGTTTCTTGGTCTGTGCTTGCAGGCAATGCAGAGCCTTACTGCTGGATTTCAGCATTAGGATGCAATTGGACTTGCATTCGATCCTAAAGGAGCTTAGGGCAAAGAACGCAGAGCTTATCGGCTTAGTTGAAACAAAAATCAAACCAGAAAATAGGCGAAGGTTTGCGGAATCCATTCCTGTTGGTTGGAAGTTTGCGCACAGCAACACTCCATTGGGTAGAATCTATTTTCTGTGGAAAGCGGACTGTTGAAACTGCTCTCCGATGGAGGTCAACTCGCAGGTCATCACTATGACCTGTATTAATTACGAAGGTTTCACCCTCCATCTCTCTGTCGTATATGGGGAGAACTGCCCCATGCAGCTAAGGGTTCGTTTGGTTGCAGGGTTGGGCAGGGTTGGCTTGGCCCAACCCGGGTTGGCCCTGCAACCAAACAGGGTTCTCCTCCTCACAGTTTACTATTCACAGGGGTACCCCTGCCCAACCCAACCCTGTCCAACCCTGCAACCAAACGGACCCTAAGAGAGCTTTCGGTTCACCTTGCAATGATTCAAAGTGCTATCAATGGCCTTTGGTTGGTGATTTTAATGTCGTTTGATATGTAAATGAGAAGTTAGGTAGCCGTGTCCCCGCAAGGGTACCACTTGATGATTTCAACATGTGCATTGATGAATGCACCCTCTACATGGAGGCGACATGGAACCTTTGGTCATTTGCTAACTCATCGGTGGATCCCCAAAGAATTGTTGTGAGGCTTTACCGTGCATTGGTCAATGATGCTCTACTTATCATCATGCGTCAAGCTAAGCTGTGATATTCCCCACTTCCCTCGATCGATCACCTCCTCCTTATGATGGCGTTTGGCATAGGGCCAACAGGCAGATCCCTTTTCGATTCTTCGACTATTTGTCCTCTAGGCAGGGGTACCATGAGATGGTGGTCAGGGGGTGGGACTCCCCGGTGTAGGGGATCCCGCTTTTCTGCCTTACCCGCAAGCTTAAGAATGTTAAAGATGACATAAAGGAATGGGCATCGAAGGAGGCGAATGCCTTCACGGAGGCAAAGCACCCAGAGGCTTTCCTGGGAATGTTATAGCTCTTGTGGAGGTGCTTCTTGACCCTAACCTTGCACAATTAGAATCTGATGTGAAATGTCATATTGACAAGCTTTGATTGTGACCTTGAATCGTCCTGGAAGCAAAAGAGTAGGGTCGACTGGTTGAACCTTGGGGATCGCAACACGAAGTTCTTCCATCTCTCTGCCAACGTACGATTCTCTAGAAACTTTATTCAGCAGCTTCTAGATGAGCAGGTTCAGGTCTTTGATTGCCCCTCTGAGGTCGCTCGCACTGCTCTGGATCACTTTTCGTCCCTACTTGCTCCTGCGCTACCTCGTCCACCCAGGGTCGCCCCACCATCCCCGTCGTCTAACGGATCAGGCCAGGTCCTTGCCTTTTGGGGATGAGGAAATCTGGAATGATATCCACTCCATAGGCTCGTCTAAGGCACCTGGGTCAGATGGATTTAATGATGGTTTCTTTAAAACACATTAGAGTATGGTCAAAGATGTTATTCACGTGGCATTGGATTTCCTCCACAATGGTGGGAGTATGGTAAGGTAGGTGAATCACACCTTCCTTACCCTTATTCCTAAAATTGTGACTCCCTTGAGCCTTGGTGACTTCCGCTCCATATTTGGATGCAATGTGGTCAATAAAATTTTTGCTAAGCTCGTGGCTTCTAGACTGGCCACTATTCTCCGCCATCTTATCTCGCTTAACCAATCTGCCTTTATTAAAGGTCGTTCCATCGACGATAATAGCAGGCTTACTAATGAGTTATTGAGCAGCTTCGACAGGAGGTCTAGTCGAAACAAGGCATGCTTGAAGATTGATCTCTCTAAAGCCTTCGACACCATTGAGCATTCTTTCATCCTCACTACTCTTAGAGCTATGGGTTCTGCTGCAAATGGATTAATTAGATTGAGGCATGCATCTCCACCACGTCTTTCTCTATTTTGATTAATGGAGCACCCCACAGGTTTTTCAGGGGAACACGAGGTCTACAGCAGGGTGACCCTCTTAGCCCTTGCTTTTCACTATTGGGATGGAATCGCTCTCATGCCTGTAGAGAAGGCAGTCTCAAATGGGTGTTTCTTCCCCGTGGGGTGTGGTCGTAATGCATCGCCAACTCATCTTATCTACATAGACGATCTCCTCTTCTTTTGCAGGGGCTCTCTTCGCTCCCTCATGGCGGTCAAAGATATTCTACTCGCATTTGAATCAGTTTCTGGGCTGAAACTCAATCCAAGGAAGAGTAAGTTGTTTAGGCCTAAATGGTATCCTTAGGATTTTGCTTCTACCCTACAGCTAGGTATCTTGAGTCAATCGTTTCCTTCCATTTACCTGGGACTCCCACTCGCGTCGTCATTTGGGAGAAGTTGTGACTCTAGGGGCCTGGAAGATCGCATCAGGTCGCTAATTTAAGGTTGGAATTCCAAGGTTCTTTTTTATGGCTGGTCGTGCCCAGCTCCTCAAATATGTTGTGTGTGGTGTATTCCTACACTAGATTGCGGGTGCCCATCTTCCTCTTAAAGTGGTTCACCGGCTCAACATGCTTTGCGCCGACTTCCTCTGGGATCAGCGACGTCATGACATCTCCTAGGAGATCATGAGCCTCCCTAAGCAGGAAGGTAGTTTGGGGTTGAAGTTTTTACTTCGCTTCGTGAGGCTATTATTGCTTCTCGGTCCTGGAGGCTTATTTCTACGGATTCTTCCATTTGGGCTGAGTTTGTGCGCAAATGTACCTCCACTCTGGCTCGTTCTGGGAGGTTCAGCCTACTCCTTCGGCATCCCGTGCATGGTGGATCATTTTGTGGAGAAGAAGTGCTATTCGTTCTACTATCGGTGGTTATGCCCCACCCTATGTCTGGGTGGTGCACTCGCCAAAGGGCTTCTCCTTCGCGCAGGCGTACGACCTACCTCGTTCCAGAGCCTTGACTCTCGCTTGGGCTCCTATTGGTTGGGCTCATGGCACTCCATCGAGGTTCTCCCATGTGCTCTATCGTGCTATCATTAAACAGCTACCAACCACTGATAGACTTGCTAGTTTTGTCCTGCACGTTTCCTCCGCCTGCTACCTCTGCGTGTCCGAGCTCGAATCTCACGCGAATCTTCTATTCAACTGCCCGTTTTCGTCTGACCTTCGGTGGGGTGCTTGTGCGGGATTAGGATTGCCAGCATCTCTGGTCCTCTCTCTTCCTGAAACGATCTCCTGGATTGCTGCGACATGCGCTCCCACATTGCCATATCAACCCTTATTGTTGTGGTCTAGTCTCTTTGGAATGAGAGAAATCGTAGATGGACCTCGACGAATTCCTTATCAACCGCATCTATCCTCATCAACATTGTTCGTATTGTCAGCTTGATTAAGAAGAATTGATGGAACCTGAGTTTTTGTTTCCTTAGGTTCCCTCCGCTCGTATCCCTCTGTGAACTGTAATGATGTTACACTTACGACTATTGGGTAGCCTCTTTTGTTTTGTATGTATAACTTTTTGATGGAATATACAAGTTGCCTGTTACTTACCAAAAAAATATTAGGATGCAAGATCTTTTATGTTTGATTCATTTCTTCAAGAAAAGAAGTAATGGTGGCATTTGAATCATGCTTTTATTTTTAATTGTAGGTACACTGATCAACCATACCATTCGACAGACATGTGCATGTGTAGCGGTGGCAAGACTAATTTCAGTGCTTGGAAAGGATGCTAAATATAGTGAATGTTACTTCAACGCTTTTTACAATGTCATAAGTGGGAGACAAAAAGTAAACCCAACCTGAAGTAAAAACTCTTTATCACATAATGGGAGACAATATGAGTATAATATTCAATTATGATGTGGATAAGGAAATTTTATCTCGGAATAAACTATCTCAAGTATATTAGTATCATTGTAATTACATCGTCCATTATTACTTTGATATAGTATCAATCATTTTTTTCTCTTTAAATATGCAAACAAAAAGAGATAAACATCACTTATCATTATTCCTTGCATCTCCTTTTTCTATTTACACATGATAGAGAATGCTTATCCTTGAGTTATCCTTTAGTCTCAAACATCAACACATAAGGATTGCAGTGTTTAATACGTGTAGCGGATGATCGAGATTTGAGCTCTTCTTGCTTGCTTATTACTTGAATATTGTGCTCTTATACTTAAACAAACTCAATAGATGGTGTATATGTTATTATTTGCATCCATGTCTTGTATTCTTACCGTATGTTTGATTCAATACGAAGGCTATCATTTGCCTTAATTTAGCTGGGGATGTATGTCTTAGGATTTTTTTTAATAATTATTAAAATAATATTAATTAATTAGTTAATTAGGTATGAGGTTTGGAAATTTAAGAAAAATGCCATCAACGACACCTTAGGTACCGATTTGAGGAAAGCCCCAACGGTCTCCTCCCAAATTGACACCTAATGTGCCGATTTGGGGATGACCATTGGGGCTCTCCCCAAATCGACACATGAGGTATTGATAAACGCGGATCTCACGAGGGTCTAAATTGGTATCTCACACAAGGCGGAGATAACCGTCGCTGTTGCGACTCTCAAATGAAATCCGGGTTTGATCAACAATTAACCCACACTAAGATCAATAAATTAGAAACAATGTGGAGTTAAAATTTATTTTTAACTCTACATAAAAGATGTATAGATGCAAGTACGTAGAGAGTTCGAACACAGGGAGCAAACAGGGTAATTCAAAATTTGTGCTCAAGTGAATGTGTGTGTAAAGTGTCTACACTAAGCAAGCAAGCAACTACAATTTTTGTGGGTTTTTAATTTTTAATTTTTTATTTTTTTTATTTAATTTTTTAATTTTGTATTTTGCTTTTTGATTTTCTGATTTTTAGATTTTATATTTTATATTTTTTTTTATATTTTCTTTTTCAATATTGGAAAGTAAATGCAATATAGTAAAAGGCAAGGTAGAATATTTATAAAAATGCACAAAAATGCTCCAAAATTCAGAAAATAAATGTTTTTGGTATTTTTAAGGTTTTTTACTGTTTTTATGATTTTTGGGGATTTTTCAAGATGTTTTTGGGATTTTCAAATATTAAAATAAAGCAAAACAGTAGAAATCAGGCTGGCTGTGACGAAAATGCAATTTAAAAATTAGCAACCAGTAGCAAAAATGTTTCACACTATTTTTCAAATAAAAGTAACAAAATAAGGAAGAAACAGAAGCTGAGTTTGTACTTTTTGGGTTTTTCTGCTATTTTTTATAATTTTTTGAAGTTTTAAGAGTTTTTAATTTTTTTTTAGTGTTTTTCTTTTGAAGTTTTTACTGATTTTGGACTGACACTAAAAGATAATAAAATAGACACTACGTGATTTTTTTGGAATTTTTCAAAATATATTTATATTTTTTATGGGTTTTCTAATGCAAACAGGGAAATAAATGCATGTTTTTGATTTTTAATAAATATGAAAATGCAATAAATATGCAATGCAAAAATGTAGTGTGAATCTATAATGCAACAGGGACTTAATCCTATTTTTGTGGATTTTTAGGAGGCTAAAAGGTATTTTAAATAATTAGAACAAGCTTCCAAATATTAATAAGGCCTGGCAGGGGTATAAGTGTAAATATCATAACATCCAGGGGCAAATATGCAAAGTTTCCACAAATTATATAACAGTATTTTGCATTTAATGGATCAAGTCTAAATACCAAAAACCCGCAAGGGGGTTTGAGCAATTAACCCACCAGGGCGCGTGACTTGCACGCGCCTGGGAAGGGTATTTTTGCAAATATCAGAAGCTAGGGGGTTCAGTATGCAAGATGTCCAAGAAATATTATACTAAATATGGAATTTAAGGTACTGAAGATAAATGTTCAAACCCGGAGGTGGTTCCCTGCAAAATTGCCAAGACACGTGCGTGAGCACACGTGACCTGGCAGGGGTATCCCTGTAATATTACAAAACACTGAGGGTAGACATGCAATAAGTCCCGAAGTTTTTAAACTACATCTGCAACTTTAAATACTAAATGTAAATCAAAGAGGCGCAGGGGTGAGGGTGCAAAATACCCACGCCGGGCGCGATCCAACGGCGTAAGTAGCTTCACTTAAACACGTGGACGCTCCTGATCAGCCGATACCGCTTCGATTCGGTGGTCCAGATTAGATGCTGCGATGAAGATCGGACGGCTGAGGCAGATGGAGATCGGACGGTGGCTGGTTGATCTGGAGGGGTGCCCCAATCGGACGGCGGGGAAGCTCGGAGGAAGAACAGGGAAGAGCGCCGGCGAGGGCGAACTTCCCCGAGCTCGTTCTCGGGCCTCCGACGATCTGGAAGCTTCAAAATGGGGCTGCGACCTCCTGAGGTCTGTCTCTGTCTCCTGGTGGCTTCAAAACACCTCGGCGAAGGCCGAGGTACTCGCTGGCGGTCGGCGGAGCTGGGGGGCTTCGCGAGCTCCGGCGAGGTTCCAAAACTGCCTCCAGGCGCGAATCGAAGAACTTTGACCTGCAAAAACGATTAGGAGGTCCAGGGCAAACTGCCTGGACCTCTGGATGGAAGCGGGGGTGTGTGGAGTGTCGGGACGATGGTCGGCCGGAGATGCGTTCCGGCCAAATGGGTGAATCGGTGATTGAAGCGAGGAAACTCGAGATTTTTTTGGGGTTTTGATCCTTAGACTGAACCTAAGCTAACTAAAGCAAAATAAACAGGGGAGATGGCATCCTCAACGATATAAATCGGAGGGAAGGTTACCTCGACCGCCTGGTTTGGGGGAGGTACTGGAGACGCCTCCGACTTCCTCTGCTCTGGCTGAGTGAATGCTGTTGAAGCTGTCACCTCCAGGAAGACTTGGAGCACGAGCGGAGCGAGGAAGGGTGGACCGAAGGTGTTCAACCGGAGGGAGGAAGAGGTGGGTCTGGTTAAGTAGATGGTGGAGTGCGTGACTTCGAGGGAAGATCACGAGCGAATCGAGCAGATCTGGGGAGATCTGAGGAGTCGGCGATGGAGGTGATTGATCGAGGAAGAGGTTTCGTGAAGGAAGCGGCCGCAGAGGATGAGCGGCGCACCCTCGAAAAAGGCGCGAAGACAGGGGGAAAACGACGCGCGCTACGGGCTGGGAGGAAGAAGACAGACTGTTGACCCGCCGGTCAACAGTCGCAAGCTCCTGGTTGGTCCACGTGGACCAACCAGGAGAAAGAGAATAAAAATGTTTTATTATTTCATTTAAAAATAGAAATAAGTCGAATTAAATTAAAGTTATAAAATGAAAATTATTTGTTATTTTACGTAGTATTTTATTATGATTTTTATTTATTTTTATGATACATATTTTTACAAGTTTACTTTTTAGCCTTATATAGGTATATTACCTATGTATTTTAATACTTTTATTTTTATTTTGTATTTTTAATTTACTTATTTTTGTTTATTATTTTCTAAGATTATAACATACTTTTATATACACAAGTATATTTTTATTTTAATTTTCTGATATATTTTGTATAAAATATAAGTATGTTTTGTATTGGTATGAGTATAGGTATGTATCTATGTATTGAACATATACAAGTATTTTTATTTTTGTTTTTATTTAGGTTTTTATTCTTCTTTTAATGTACATAATTATTATAAGTATTATTTACAACATTATAAAAGTATAAAAATGAGTAAATAATAAAGAATAAATTGAATATTTTAATATGTACAAGTATACAATGTGGGTCCAAAAGTCAACTTTCAAACCGTAGCTCCGCCAAATGCGAAACCACCACCACTAAATAGTTTATTTTATTCTATATACAATTAAAGGTGAGTATGCTGCATTTGGAGTTGACAGTTGTGAGATACGGGTCTGGGAAGTTGGGATTCTGGATTCTTATTCAGACCATAACTTTTTATCTGTACATTAATTTTTTTGTGAAATCAATTTTGTATTTTTCTTTACTAATTTATCTACAACTTTCATGTACAGAGTTTCTTTATTTGGTGTATAAAAAAGTGGAACCAAAAATAGGTCCCAAAATGAATAAAGAATGAATATAATGTATAGGTGTTTTATCTGTGTTTCTGACCTTATCTCCCCCTACTTTATTCCTTGTCGACCTATTCATCAAGATGCCTAGGTCTCGGGGGTTTTGGGTCATAAAATATCTACAATATTTTATTCTTTTTCTTTTCTTTATTTATTCTAAAATTTTGGCCTTAATTACAGTATTTTATACAGTGTTGAGATGCACATGCATGGATGCTAAGATGATGGTTTTAATGCTATTTACAGGCATTTGCTAGGGTTTTTGGTGCCAAAATGATAGAATAAAGATGATGAAATGTGGATTCATCAGGTATCGATTTGAGAGGGGACCGTTGGTAATATTGTTGTTGGCCCCTCCTCAAATCCCATTATAAATACAACCCCCTCCATTTCCTTCTCACTTCATACTCTTCATCTTCTCATTTCTCCTCATTTCTTCCTCTCTCATCTCATTTCTTCATCTCAATCCTCATTTCTTATTAATTTCTCTCAGATTACTCTTCTCTCATCGGTCTTGCTTTGCTCTTATTCAAGTAAGAGTGAATCGCTATCCACAAGGGTACCACTTGATGATTTCAACATGTGTGACCGTTGTGTTGCTTAGCCTCTGCCTTTACACCTTCGTGCAATGCATGCCTCCACCTGTAGTCGTTACCACCCTCTCCTCCTTTAAATCCTTACCCTTGCCACATTCACAGACATCTGCTATCAGAGGGAGGTGCGCTCAGCTCCGGTCATCTTGAGTGACAACCAAGAAGCATCTCCAATGAGCGAAGACATCGCAACTCTAGGCACGATCCGTGAGCTCCATCAACCAACATCGTAGTTCTCCATGAGCAGCTGATCTACCTCGAGCTCTCTATCGAGCTTCCTTCTCAGACAAAGGAACTCGCCAACTTCTTCAAATCTCCCTCCTTCTTATTCTCTAATTTCTATCTCCATCATTCTGCTCGATATACACCCAACTAACCATCCACCTTCAGCCTCGCTCCTCCATAGCCATGCATGCCCCCTGTCGCCCATTGATGCATGTGGTCGCACAGCCCGTCGCAACAATAACTCCGCCCAAACCTTCTCCGCCATTGTTATAGCACCGCTTGGCCTACTCAATCGTCCACCTTACGCCTCCACCGCCTTGGCGCCACCTGCTACACTTTGACTCCTCCGTAGAGCTTTTCCTCCAGCAGCGCACCCCTGACTGATGCCATCTACCGACCGCCTTCAACCGCATCCTTGCTAACTCTGCCTCACCAGGCTATGCACCCCACCTCTCATGCACTCGCCCATTGTCTCGACCTCGGGCGTGTGTTGCCTGAGGTTGAGCTCCAGTTGTAGCTCTGCCTCAGCTGGTTTACTGCTCTGCCATTGACCACCAATTGTAACCACCATTCCTCCGTTGACTGCCTTCAATCGCGCCTCCGGTAGATAATCTATTCAGATGGGTGGAGGCTATCCCTACTAGAGTTGCAGATGGCAAGACTATCTACAGGTTTCTTAAAGATCATATTATTTCAAGGTTTGGATCCTTAAGGTATCAATATCTGATGGAGATTAGCCACATTGTCAACCGGGAGGTGAAGAAGTTGACTAAGGAATATGACATCAGGCACCATGTCGCTAGTCCTTACCGTCCACAATCCAATGGCATGGCTGAGGTGTCAAACAGGGAGGTTAAAGGAATTTTATAGAAGCTTGTCCGCCCTGATAGGAAGAACTAGTCCTAGCTCATAGATCACATTCTATGGGCTTACCGGATAGCTTATAAGACCCCATTAGGCACCTCCCCGTTTCGAATGGTTTGTGGAAAATCATGTCATTTTCCTACAGAACTAGTGCGTAAGTCATAATGGGCAATCAAAAAGATCAATTGAAACTATCACCAAGGAAAGAAGAGCAAAGATATGGATTTAAATGAACTATTAGAGATCAAAAAATCATGCATACGAAAACAACACCATTTACAAGGAAAGAGTAAAGAAATGGCATAACAAGCATATCCGAACAAAGAGCTCCGTCCGAGGACAGAAAGTGTGGTTGTTTAATGCAAGATTAAGAATTTTCCAGAGCAAACTGAAATCCAAATAGACGGGACCCCTTCATCATGAGAGAGGTTCACAATAACGGAAGTGCTGAGATCTCAGAGACTGCAGACAGCACACAAATTTCTATAGTCAACAGTCAGCTGCTTAAACATTTTGTTGAATCAAGTGAGAAGTTAGTACAAGTTGAGCAAATCTCCTTCATACAGGGCATTGTGTTAGACGAGAGACTCAAGCAGCCTAGATGAACCACATCTTCCATACAAAATTCGTCACTCTATGTATATCCATCACTTTATTTATCTACTCGATTCCCCATTTGTAATTATCCTATCATGCTTAGGCTAACCTGAGCCTAAGTATAGGAGGGTCGGTACCATTGTTTATACATCACTTTTATTATTTTCTTCTCACCCTAGACTACCTCATTTCATGCTTTCCGATATGCTTAGTCCCTCAAAAGTCTAAGTATGGGAGGCAAGTCATCTTCTTTTTCTTTTTCACTCAACTATACTTAGTACGAGTTATGTATGCATTTCACTTTGCGCCATGAGGACATAGCACAAGCTAAGTATATGGAGTGTATTCGTATAAATTATATTACTTTATCCATAACTCGTATTTTAATTGTTTTCGTCAAAAAAATCAGGTACAGATATAAAGTTGTGTGTATTATGTATACTATACTAAATTTCTTGTGTAAATAATACTTGTTTTCAGAAAAAGGATATAACAAAAAATCAAAAAAACTTTTTAATAAAACAAAATAAAACTAATTAATTTAAGGTTTTATCCCTGATATCTTCACTAACACTCAAGACATGAGGATTGAAAGAAACTCAGATTTTTAAGGTCCTTTGATTCAGAGTTAATTGACCTTAATCATTACAATTTGAGACTTAATAATCCACACTTCCCTAGTTTGAACAGATGTGAGTGCTATATTGCACGCTTACTCTCTATCTTCTAAGAATATGATTAGCTCATCACTTGCATAACTACATGATTGATGAGATGAGTTGAGACTTCACTTGAGGGACTGTGACTTGAGATTTGAGTTTAGACCCAATTTAATGATGCTCGAGGATGGGATAAAGTCAATGAAGGCTTCAAGAAACCTGAGTGTTAGCAAAACCCTGGCCACTATGTGAACAAGTTCGCATGTTATTGTCTGATATTTACCTATGTACTAGGGTGTGATGAAACTTAAATAATTATTGATCAGTGTGTACCAACTCTTGATAAAAGTAGTAGAGCTAGCCAAAATCAATAAAATAAAATTCAAGAGAATTTCTCCCATACAAAGAAAATCTCTATCATTACAAATACAAATCCAAAAGAGCTTCCTCCAAAGGCGAGTGCTCCCAATCATTTCAAAGTGTCCACTTGGATCAAATGCTATTAGCACCAAGGAGTCGGGCTAGCACCAAAAAAGGGCTCTGCATCGTTTAATGATACAAGTCTGGGTGTGGAATGTATCTTAGATACTCAAAAGAGACACACCCCGGTGTACTCCTAGAAAAATAAATGCAAATGACTCCGAATTATCTTGACAGACACATTGGTTAACAAACTAAAAATATACATGTGTTGAGTAATAAGGCGCTCGAGAGGACCCTTGTTCCAATGTGAGGGAGAGAAGAAAATACACAATCATATGCCCTCCATCATCCGACCTTCCATATACACATTCAAGTCTGACAAACTAATGAGATGGTGGATTGAATGCAAGAACCGACTTATTCTCTAGTGTAGAGGATTAGGTCTAGAGGAGAGTCTCCTAGACTGGAATCCTAGGTGATATTTCGACTCGACTCTCATGACTGCAGTACACATTAATTTTCATATCCGTTATACTATATATACAAGCAGAGAGTGATAATTAGAGAAGTTGGATTCCTTTTGACTAGAGCCTGGATTGATCTTAGAATTTTAGGACCACTAAAATCCAAGATTCTTAATAAGACAAATCTTAAAATTCACACATGCACAGTCGGGGAATTTAACCTTCTAATTCACTAAATTTTCTTGAAGACAAGTAATGAGCTAAGTATAGGGGCGTGATGAATCTATGATTCATCTAATTTATATGGATATTTTTGCAAAATCACATTAATAATTCATTAACTAAACTCCTTAAAATCAATAAATTAACATTCACTAAATGTGCTCGAATTAAGGATTAAAATCTATAAATAAATAACCTTATTTTTAACCTTAATTGATGTCTAAATCATTATTTTAACCCCAATTCTTTCTCTAATTTACTCTCTGATTAATTAACTAACATTTCATAAAGAATTAAAATACACAAAAAGAACAAAATCGAGAAAACACAAAAATCTGACTTTGTATAAATTGTATGTATTTTATCTTTGTCAATTTTATTTATCTTCTTCTAACATATAAAAAATCCATAAATATTAGATTAAGTATGTACATATTGTATACAAACTAATCCACTAATTAAATCAAAATATAAATATAAAAAATAACAAGTTAAAAAATGTGGTATTTTATTATCTATAGAGTACCTCCAAAAATACAATTTGTATAGTTGGCCTCTTCTGATTTTGGATCTTTCATGAAAGTTACAGATCTCATTGAGACGAGCAATGTGTTGATCACTTTTTGATTTGATTTTATTTGTTATTCCTTTTTTATTTTCCTTTTTTTATTTTATTTTATCTTTATTTAATTTTTAATTTTTAAGTTTTATTATTTACTTCTTACTTTTATTTTTATTTATTTTTATGGATTTTTAGTCTATTTATATTTTTATTTCTTTTCCCTCTTTTTATTTTTTCTATCTTCCCTTCATCCTCTTTCTATCTCTTCTTCACCTCTCTTCATTGGTTACGTGCATAGCATGTGACTAGGGATGCAAACGGTCGGATACGGATATGAAAATAGGTATTACCTTATCCTTATTCGATTTTTAATACGGATGCGGATACGGATATTGACGGATATTAAAATTATCTTACCATATCCTTAAAAAATATTAAAATTATCTTACCATATCCTTAAAAAACGGATACGGATATAAAACGGATATTGATCGTGCATGAGTAATGTTAGAAATACTCTACAGAATCGACTTAAATCTATAAGAATTAGATGGAAAACACAGGATGTTAATATACTAAATGTGTTTGTATTATAAAAATTATATAAATATGATAAAAGGAGGTAGAGAATTATGTTATATAGGGTTAAAAAAATCTATGACTATATTTATATATGAAAACCGATATACGAATACGGATACGTATGTTTGCGGATATCAAAACGATATCTATATCCGTATCCATTTTAAAACGGATACGGATGTCGAAATCTGTATAAACGAATACGGTGACGAATCGGATACGGATATATCCATATTCGTTTGCATCCTTACATGTGACCCAACCTCACCTCCTCTCCTTTCTCTCCCCCATTCCAAGTCACGTGCTCCGCACATGACCCACAACTACTCCTCCCATCCTCGATGCATGTGCCACGTACATGCCATCGGGAACGGATCCTCTGTTGTAGGGAGTTTTACAGCATAGGTGTTGTAATACTATTTAGGCTATTTTTATGATTTCGATTTCAAAATCTAATCTTATATATTGTATTTTAGTTTAATTCTCTACCTATCCTCCATATTTCGTCCAAATCCGAACTTATTTGCTATTTTATCTTAATGGTCAAACATTTGATCATAATCTAAACAACTTAAATTCGATTTAAAAAAGATTTGAATGTTTAATCATTAAGATAAAATAGCAAATAAGTTCAGATTTAGATGAAATTTGAAAGATAGGTAGAGAATTAAACTAAAATACAATATATAAGATTATATTTTGAATTCGAAATCATAAAAATAGTCTAAGGTCTATGGATACGAAAATTGACATGCAGTAAAAATTTCGCAACTCTTTCAAGAACCAAATCGTCTAAGGTCTATGGATCATATCCAAAACCTTATTCAACCTGGCTTTGATACCACTTGAAGGATATTGTTAATCCTTAAGCGCATCACGGAAGCGTGTTGATTGCATCGTATGCAATCGGAGCAACTAGTCGCACTAGATGCTAGATGCAGCGGAAATTAAAATTTTAAAACTAAAGATGAAACCACATGATCACGAGAACACTTCTCGGATCGTTTCATCAAACCACCAAGTATAAGGAATACCTCTTAAAGCGTGGTTGTGATCGCGAGATCCCAAAGTAGAGATCCTCCTGTCTTAAGTCCAATCCACGAAGAATGCACTTGCGGGCGCGATGATGAGTCACGTTCCTTCCCGCAATCCTCGATGAAGATCCAAGCGATGGCTCCCCCGATTTCGTCAAACGAAATCCGTCGTCTTCCTTTAGAGTAAGCAACTCCAAAGAAGATGGAGATCCACGAGTCGTCGAAGGCGAAAGCCGAGAGTCTCTCCTTTCTCAACACAAGATGGACGGCCATCTTTTGGAGGAAAGAAAAGAGAGGGCGAGTATATGAGAGAGAGAGAGTTGTAACCTTGTACAACTCTTAATGATGTACCATGGAAGGCTACCCTAGTGATCGCGCTCCCGCACCCTTAGTTAATTCGAGCAAATTAATGTCCAAATTAATTAATGTAATTCGTTGCAGTCGGATACGAGAGGGCTAATCAAAAACCACTTAAATTTAATGTCAAGCGGTGAATTTTTTTACTTGGTGAAGTCCAAGGTCGAACTCAGGGAGGCCACTGTCTCCTTAGGTCAAATTTTATCAAAATCCAAGTGTGAGATTTTCGGGGAATATATTTTTGGGTTTTTTTTAACTTTTCTATGCAATACACATGCAAAATCAGGACAAATTAAATGTTAATAAAGAAAGATGGTCTAATTAATTCCAAAAATTATGAAACATGGCCAGATTATTAAATGAGATGAGATTAGGCTACTCTAATTTTTTTGTAATTTTTCGACACTAATTGAATTTACTGTGAATTAAATGAACAGACAGGGTGATTTTCAGTATTTGAATTTTAATAAATATCAAACCACAATGTTTCCAAGTACTAAAATTATCCTAGGTGGCTCTGATGAGGAGGGACCTAGGAAAATTAACAGAACTTAATTTCACTGTGAAATGAATTAATTAAAATTAATCTAAGAAAATCACTTAACAATTTATTTAGGCCTCGACATGCGTGTAAATGCTATGAAATTTTTATGGTATGTTAAAAATGATGTCCTTAAGCTACTGTGAATTTTGGATGAATTTTGGAAGCACAATGAATTAACTATAAATCAAAAGGTTTCACTGGGCAAAATATGTCAACACTTCATCAATTAATTCATTAATAATTCAAATGAACTTACAAAAATATGACTCGTGGACCAATAGACAGAGGACAAAATTTCCAACAAAATGCAATTTTTAGAATTTCAAAATGATGACAAATGTACTCTAGGGATGCGTGCAAACACAGGGGTGTAAATGCAATACAGGAACTTAAAATTACAATAAACAAATATGCAGACAGGGACTCAAATGCAATTACCTATAATGCGGGGGACTCTTGTGCAAATTCTCCACAGGGCACGTGCTCCTCACGTGGGGTCTGCTTCACAGGGACCTCTATGCAATTTTAGAAAGCTCCAGGGGCTTCTGTGCAATTTGCCCAGGCCGCACGTGCTCCTCACGTGGGCGACCTAGGCTCGGCTGGTTGCGGAGGCTCGGACTAGGCTCGGGCGACTTTGGAGGGCTGGAGTGAGGCTCGTGCGGAGGCTACGTGGCAGGTTGAGGACCCTTGGATCGAGATTGATCCAACGGTGATCTGGGCGTCGATGAAGATGGCGACGTGGCTCGCTGAGGGCCCTTGGATCAAGATTAATCCAAGGGGTGTCGGTGCTGACGCGTGGCTTGATCAAAGATCGTCAGATCTAGGTTGATCTGACGGCTCCTGGCTGCTCCAGATGTCGATGACGTGGAGGGCTGAGCGTCGTTAGATCAGGAAGGATCCAACGGTACTGGCGAAGCGCGGCTGAGGGGCGACGTGGCACGAAGTCTACCATTCGATCAAGGTGATCGAATGGTAGCTGGAGCTTCTCCTTCAACAGGCCTCCGCCGCCTGCGGAGGAGATGGCTGGGCTCCGACGAGGTGGCGAGAGCTCCGCCCGTTCCTCCAGATGCCGATGAAGCTCTCCGAGGTGTCGGAGATATCCCAGTAGGAGCGTGACGATGCGGCGAAGGCGTTGATGGTCTCAGGAGCGGGAAAGGGTCGTCGGAGGTTGCTGGCGACGAAGCTCAAAGACGACTCCGGCGAGCTTCCGTTCAATGCGAAGCGGGGAACCTGCAAGTGTTAAGGATAGAGCCGGAGCTCGTGCGTGCGTTTGTGGAGAAGTGGAGGTAGTCGGCAAGGCCTAATCGAAGTGAAGGGATGTCCGGCGATGGTGCTCCACCCAAGTGGCGGAGCTGGAGCTGAAGGAAGGTGAAGTGAGGTGTCGGAGGGCGATAAATTTACCGCGAAGGTCAAAGCTCCGTCGCAGAGCTCGGCGAGGTGAAAGCGGAGCGAAAGGATGGAGGTGGAGCGCGAATAAAATGGAAGAACTCAAAAGGGAAAATTAAAAAGAAGATCGAGGGAAGATGGAGGAGGTTACCTGGGGTTTGGAACTCGTACTGGAGCTCCAGGTCGTCGCTCGAGGGATCGGTAGGGTCCCGAGCTCAAGCAGCTTCGCGGAGGAGGGCTGCGACACGGCGGAGCTCGCCGTGGATCTCGCCGGAGAAGAAACCGATCGTCGCTCGAAGAGGCACTCGATTACTGTCACCAAAAGAACGCTCTGAGCTCAAGGAACTTCTCTGAGGTGGCGGATGGGTGTAACGATGGCCGGAGAGGGGGTATTTAAAGGAGGAAGGTCTCGGCTGGAGTGGAGGTGGCGCGAGGTTTATGGAGTTCGTGGGAGAGAGCTGGAGGTAGTCGTGGGTGATGTAGTGGTCGTCGAAGATCAGGGATGAGTGGGGGTCATCGTGGTGGTGGTGGCGGTCGTCTGCGGTGGTAGAGGCGCTGCCAAGAATAGGAAGGGTGCCCCGCCCCCAAGGCAGAGAACGTGGGAGAGAGGGGCACCCGAGGTAGGAGACGAAGTCTCCACCGTTGGATCCGGTGATCCAACGGTGGTGATTGAAGCGGGCTGGAGCGGTTGAGTTCAGATCCGGGCGTGGCGATCCAAGCGTCGTGAGGCGGCCACGTGTAGGGCTAAGCGCGAGGCGGTAGCGGGCGGTGGAGATGTCATCAAGGAATTCATCGGACGGTTGATGGTTACTGTGGAATTAGCGGCTGAGATGGATGGATGAAGGCGCTAACGAAGGTCCACATGCTGCCACATGGCACGATGAGATTAAAGCACCATCGAGCGGATGAGATTAAAGGCTAAGGTGGATCAGACGGCTGGAAATCAAAGCGTACGTGGAGGCGGCTAGGCCGTTGGATCTGGAAGATAATCCAACGGTTGTAGCTGCGGGCGGATGAGGCAAGGGCAGCGGGCTACGTGGCGCAACCAGAGGGCGCCACGTGGCCTGCTGTGATTGGGTGAGAAGAAAATTTAGTGTAGAGAGAAAAGGGAGCCGAATTTGGAAAAACTCAAAACATGAAAGCTGTCGATCTTGATGAGATCTACAAGTTTCATGTTGACCAAAGACGGAGATGAGGTCAAGTATGATATAAAAAAATACAAAGATACAATTTATACATATATGTATATACAAAGTGCCCAAAAACCCAACTTCTTCATACGAGCTCCAAACTCGATGAAATTAGTCTCATTTTAAAGGTCTTTTAATGTAGAGTATTCTAAGAGTAAGTAGACCTAATTCGGAGTTTGTATGAGGGTTGTATTTGCATTCTAATGTACAGGGGTTCTCAGGCTTTATTGGCTATTTTACAAAGGTGATTTTTGGCCTTTTTCCCTATATTATTAACTAAGGAGTACAATTTATAGAGAAGAGGTTATTTTGGTGCATGGGTATTTTACAGAGGATTTTTGGCTTCTTATTTGAATGCAAATGGCTGCTAAAATGAATGTATTATGTATGTATGCATGAATGCTATCTATGCATTATAAAGGGAAATATGCCTCTATTTACTCGGGAACAAGGCTCTATTTTTGACTTTTGAAGTGATGAATCACAGATTCATCAACCCCCTATACTTAAACCTTGCTCGTCCCCGAGCAACTAAATGAAATGCAAGAGTGAAATGAGATTGGGTTCCATGCCAATGTCATGAACAAAAGTTAAAAATAGAGCTTGACTCAACCTTTGGATTAATTATGTGTCGGAACCTTATTGGGATCTGAGTTTAAGACTTAACAGACTTCAAGTTCCACAAGTCTTCTATTCAAGACTCCTCAACTCACCTGATCAGAACAAGTCTACATACACAAACCCTAATGACCATGAATCTTGTCATGCAGTGTTAGTGATATATGACTCCCCACCTCAGAAGTAACAAAGAAACAACCTCCCCCAACCTGGTAACTCTAATGCCTCGGTCTAGCAACTCTTTCCTCGAGAAGCAGGGTATTCCCTTCTAAGTTCAAGTTCAACCGGCTCAAGAAGAGGGGGAAGAAGTATAGACTTTTGGAAGCTCAGCCAGTGTAGCTAAGTCTCCCGCTGCAAGTAACATGGTGACCATAAGCTTTTGCTTTTCTTGACTACGTATACTCCGGTGGGGTTATTAAATTTTCAATCCGACCCACCACTTTTTTGGAGTTCTTTTTGGCATTTTTTTTTAAAATGCCTTTGTACATATGGTGCAGCATAGATACAAGAAATTTCCTTTTGAGCCAGTAGACTATCCCTCTTTTGAAGCTTTATTGCAACCCACTGCTTCTGTCTTTAGCCTTCATCACTACTAGTCCAAGTTGAGACGCACTTCCTTCACTAGAAGAAGAAGAGAGGTTCCGCCTAGAAGTACTACCCTCATATGCTACCCCAAGTTAAAGGAAACTGCCTCCTCATTACCTCATCCGTAGAGAGCCATGTGTAAAGTGTTGGTGCACGTCAAGCCATTGTCTCTAGGAGCCATGTGTGTGTGTTAAGTGCTCTACTCAGGCATGTCAAGATGACATAAGAACATAGACTTGCAGACTTAAAGAATTAAGTCACCTGACCTGAAAAAAATCTTAACTCCAGTTCCTATAAGGTTCCTCTGAATTTAGGTGGATTAAGGTCAAATCATCTCCATCCTCAATATCTGCTCACAACTTGGTCCAGAACCCACTAGCTTTTCACTTTGCATATGCAGATGAGATGTCATGCTATGAAAATGCAAGACTCTTCTTTTTTTTTTTTGATTTTTACCCACCCGTAAATCTTGTAAAATATATACAAAAATACGCGAAAGTACGAGCTATGGGTAAAGTATATATGTAATATACACGCCCCCCTATACTTAGCGTGTGCTATGTCCTCAGAGCACGAAGAGCGAGGAAAAAGACATAGCTCGTGCTAAGCGTGGGAGAGCCAAAAAGAAGAAGATCAGAAATGGGGCAGACGAGGAAAAGATGAGATGTGGGTGAGTATAAATGCGGCATTGGTCCCCCCTATACTTAGGCTCAGGTCAGCCTAAGTATCGGTAGGAAATGAGTATGAGGACCAATGTGATCTGAAGAATGTACAGTGAATCGACTCGGGCGACTCCTCCCCCCCTATACTTAGGATCTGGTCATCCTAAGTATAGTCCAAGATAATGGTTCGATGATGTGGGGAGGTGTTTACTAGAATTGCGGGGGATAAAGGATAGGATGTACAAGACTGATGGTATACACAGATGAGTTGGTCTGAATCTTTCAAGATGCTGCTTGATGACTGGAGTTCATTGTTGCAAGGTCTCATACGCGGCTTGAGGTGTATCTGCTGTATCTTTCTCGCGCATGAATACAATCTCCTCCACATGGACTAATTGTTCATTGGATTCGACGAAGTGCTTTAACAGCTGCCCATTCACTAGGAATGTCGGTGCATTATCTGCGAGATCTGAGATCTCGACACATCCACTATCATGCACCGTACGGACGACAAACGGTCCCGTCCACTTAGACTTTAACTTGCCTTGGAAAATCTTTTGCCTAGCATTGAACAACCATACCTTCTGTCCAGGAACAAAGGTCTTTCGTCTGATATATCTATCATGCCAACGCTTCACCTTGTCCTTATACACCAAACTGTTGTCGTATGCTCGGTTTCTGACTTCCACAAGCTCATTCAGATCCATGTCTCTCTGTTTCTGACCCAGGTGTGTGTTCCAGTTGACCTTCTTTATTGCCCATTCTGATTTGTGCACTAACTCTGCGGGCAAATGGCACGGCTTTCCGAATACCATTCGGAATGGGGAGGTGCCTAACGGTGTCTTGTAAGCCGTCCTATACGCCTAGAGGACTTGATCTAAGATCTGAGACCAGTCCTTCCTGTCCGGGCGGACAAGCTTTTGCAATATGGTTTTCACCTCCCTATTTGACACCTCAGCCATACCATTGGTTTGTGGGTGGTAAGAACTCGCGACACGGTGTTCGATGCCGTAGTCCTTCAGGAGTTTCTTCACCTCCCGATTCACAAAATGGCTACCCCAATCTGATATCATCATTTTGGGGATCCCAAGCCTAGAGATTATGTTCTCTCTGATGAATTTACAGACAGTTCTGCTGTCTGCGGCTCGGGTCGGGATAGCCTCCACCCATCTGGACAGATAATCTACCGCAAGGAGGATATATTCGAACCCGTGGCTGACAGGGAACGGGCCCATGAAATCGATGCCCCAGGCGTCAAAGACATCACAAATGATGACCGGCTGCATTGGCATCTCATCCTTGGAACCAACAGTTCCTCCCATTCTCTGGCAAACTGGGCACGACTTCGCGAAGGTGGTGGCATCGCGAAACAGAGTCGGCCAGTAAAAGCCACACTGAAGTACCTTCCATGCGGTCTTCTTCCCGGAGTGGTGTCCTCCTGCCTCTAAGCTATGGCATAAAGAAAGGACACTCTGGTATTCCTCCTGAGGAATACAACATCTCCAGACACAATCCGGTCCTTCAAAGAAAAGGATCGGATCCTCCCAATGGTAGTGTCTAGCATCCGATTTTAATCGGTCGATTTGGCTTTTGGGCCAATCCTCGGGAACTTTCCTGGAGACAAGATAGTTCACGATATTGGCGTACCATGGGAGTGAGTCGATAACAAAAATCGACTCGTCAGGGAAGGAGTCTCGAATCGGGGAAACCTCGGAAGTATTAAGATCTTCGAGACGAGAAAGATGATCGGCCACTACGTTCTTCTTTCCAGGTTTATCACGGATGTCCAAGTCAAACTCCTGGATAAGTAAAATCCAACGAAGAAGACGCGCCTTCGCGTCCTTCTTCTCCATCAAATATCATAATGCCGTATGGTCCGTGAACACAGTTACCTTGGATCCGATTAAGTGAGATCTGAATTTGTCCAAGGCAAACACTACCGCAAGCATTTCCTTTTTTGTAATTGTATAGTTACGCTGAGCAGAATCAAGCACTTTGCTTGCGTAGTGAATTGCAAACGGGACGCCATCTCGTCTTTGTCCCAATACAGCCCCAACAGCATAATCTGAGGCGTCCGTCATTATCTCAAAAGGTAGAGACCAATCTGGGGCTTGTAGAATGGGTGCGTCCATGATCATTCCTTGTAAAAGCTTAAAGGCCTCCAGACACTTGTGATCTACAATAAACTCTGTGTCTTTGCCTAAAAGCTCAGTTAGCGGTCGGGCAATCTTGGAGAAATCCTTGATAAATCTTCGATAGAATCCGACATGCCCGAGGAACGACCGCAACTGTCTTACGTTGGTTGGTGGCTGGAGTCGTCTGATCACGTCCACCTTGGCAGGGTCAACCTCCATTCCTCTCTTGGAGATGACATGCCCCAACACTATGCCCTCTGTCACCATGGAGTGACTTTTCTCCTAGGAGAGCACCAGATTGACCTCACAACATCTTTTGAGAACTCGGTCCAGATTCCTAAGACAGGAATCAAAAGAATCGCCGTGGACCGAGAAGTCATCCATGAAGACTTCCAGGAATTCGCCGACCATTTCGGCGAATACAGCAATCATGCACCTTTGAAACGTACCTAGAGCATTGCATAGCCCAAAAGGCATGCGCCTGAAAGCATAGGTACCAAAGGGGCATGTAAACGTGGTCTTTTCCTGGTCCTCCGGAGCGATTGCTACTTGATTGTAGCCCGAGAACCCATCAAGGAAGCAGAAGAATTCTTTTCCCGCTAATCTTTCTAAGATCTGATCAATGAAAGGTAGGGGGAAATGATCCTTCTTCGTCGCGGCATTCAAGCGTCTGTAATCCACACAGACACGCCATGACGTGGGTATTCTCGTCACGATCTCCTCTCCGTCCTCATTGGTGGTCGTCTGAATTCCCGATTTTTTCGGGACAACATGGATTGGGGCCACCCACTTAGAGTCGGAGATTGGGTAAATGAAACCGGCGTCGCACCATTTTTCTATTTCTTTTTCACAACTTCTCGCAAATTTGGATTCAATCGACGTTGGAATTCACGAGAGGGTTTGGCTTCTTTCTCCAAGTAGATATGGTGCGAACACAGAGCGGGATTTATCCCGTGGAGATCGGAAATGCTCCAGCCAATTGCCTTGCGGTTCTTCTCCAGGATCTCTAGCAAGCGAGATTCCTACTCCTCGGTCAATTGCGAACTGATAATGACCGGAAATTTCTTGTCTTGGCCCGCAAGGAAGGCATATTTCAGGGTTGTGGGCAGAGGTTTGAGCTCAGGAATAGTTTGATCGTCTAAGAAGTCTGGCTCAATTTGATCTGGTTCGGTGTTGGAAGTGGCTGGATCATGTTCTGTAAAAGCTGCCACCAAGCGCGACTCTGGAGTCGGATCGTCAAAAGTTTCCATACAATCGGCAAACGCCTCGTCCGACTCGTCATCCTCATCTTCCGATTGTCCTAAGGATGTAAGGACTGACAGGCCCAACTGGGCCTCTACGTCATCGAAGATGTAGGGCGATGCAGGTTCGGAGCTGTACTCGTTCCTGAGGATCTCGCAGACTGACTCATGCACTGGATCATCTTCAAAGGAGATGGACACATCGATGCTGGCTGGGTTCTGTCTCCATGGCCCAACTACGTCTACATGTTCACAGTCTGTTCCGGTAGAAGAGTAATTGGTGCTGGATTCGGAGTCCGGTCTCTGCCATCTCGTCTGCTTCATCTCAAGTTCCTCATCTCCGCCGAGAGTTTGGAACTGAATCTTCCCTTTCTTATAATCAAATAAGGCCCCCGCTGTTCTGAGGAAGGGCCTACCTAAAATGATCTGGGAATCTCTCCAATTGTGAGGGGTTTCCATATCCAGGACAGTGAAGTCCACCATGTATTCTTGTCCCTCGACTTTGATCACAATGTTCCTTAATTCTCCTTGGGACCTCTTAGTGGATTTGTCAGCGAACTGTAGAATAGCTCTAGATTTCCTAAGAGGTCCGAGATTAAGCCGCTCATAGAGGGCTGCGGGCATTAAGTTGATCGAGGAACCATTGTCCAGGAGAGTGCGTGCAAACGCGATGTCATCAATATGACTCACTACATAGTGTGCACCCATGTCTCTTCATTTCCGAGGAATCGAGTTCTTTATTGCACAAGTCGTGGCTACTGATAAAACGTGTTTCTCAACACGGCTTTTGGCCTGCCTGCTAACCCTAGTAGGTGTGCATCTCACCTTAAGGTATTTTTGGAATGCAGGGGTCATTTCCACGAACTTGTCAAAAGGGATTGTGACCTTGATGTGCTTATTGCAAAATTCAGCCATCTCAGGGTCATCTGTTTGGATTTTTTTGATTTTCTTCTTTCCACCCTTAAGAGCTCGGGGGAAAGGGATTATTGACTCCAACTCAGGTTCGGGAACTGAAATATTCTCATTAACTGCTGGAATTGAGTTCTGGACACGACTCTGACTCTGACTCTGATACAGACTCTGACTTGGACTCTAACCAAAAAGAAAATGCTGAGGCGAGACCGGTTGCGCTTCTTCCGCTTCTTCTGGACGATCCTCCTCAGATGGAGGTGCGGGCTCATCGGTGTCGGCTGACTCTAGGTGGATGCGAGAATGCTGCTTCGAGGACTCAGATGTCCTCTTCTTCCGCTGGCGGTGGTGGTGATGCTTCTCCTCTTCTTCCTCCGAATTCTCCTCAGGTAGATTCTCGGAGGTTCCTTCCTTCTGCGCCTTTGCCCGATCAGGTATGGTCACGGTCCTTCCGCTCTTGAGGGACATATGATTTACATTATCGTACGAAAGGATCTCATGTTCAGATAAGTAATTATCTGAATAATATACCTGATCTCTAGGTCGGTTCTGGCCCTGGTGTATGCTGTTTGGGTTGGCCTGAACCTGTGCGGGAATTGGGGTCCTTGGCGCCATTTGTTGGTCCTGGTTACGAGAAACCCGATTGATGTCGGTTCTCATGTCCAGGTAGTCATTCTGCATCTGTTGGACCCTATCAGACAGGGTCTGGATCGCCAAGGTGAGTGACTCCAATTCGGTGGGCTGGGCTTGCTGCTGTGTTGATGCCGTCCTGTATTGGTCCTGCTGGCCATGCCGATACTGCTGCTGATGGGACGGTGCTGGCCCCTGCTGGTAGGTACGCTGCTGCGACTGGTACCCCTGTTCTGGCCTGGACTGGTATCGCGGGACTGTGACGGGCCTGGTCTCTTGGTAGATTGGGATTGGGCGGTGTGCCTGATCCTTCCCCATCTCGATTTACCGGACTAGCGGGTCACGGCTATACCAAAGCCCGTTAATCTCGTATACAGGCGGAGGCTCCTCGTAGTTTGTTTCCACTGGTGGGGGTGCTTGATGGTTCGGCTGGGTATAAGTATGATCCCAGCTGCTCTGAGACCCCGGTGCCTGTTCCTGTACAAGATGGACTCGATGTACAGGTACAGGTGGTGCAGAAGGGGCGGGTAGCTTGATTTTAGCTACCTTTTCAGAGAGTTCCTCCACTTTCTTGGGAAGGCTTGAAAGAGACTCCATCTCCGCGACTCTCTTGTGGATCTGCTCGACCATGGTAAGCTTGTCGGCTATCATCCCCATGCTGGGGATGAGGTCCTCAGTCAGATCTGCAACAGTCCTTCTAGTTGTCTCATTGGATAAGATTGACGGAGACAACTGATAGGCCCTTGTGGCCTGTGACCTGCCGGTTTCTGCCATCTGCTCTAAGATCTTCCATACAGCATGCTCATTTTTGTTCAGATAGCTTCCTCCACAGGCGGCACTGACTAACCCCTGCATCTCTGGGGTTAATCCACAGATCAAGGTCTGGACCAAGATCGCCTTTGAAATGCCGTGACAGGGGCATTTCTGTACTAAGTCATTGAACCTGTCCCAAGCCTCATGGAACGGTTCACTGAGTCCTTGAGCGAAGCTGGCGATCTTTGTTCTCATCTGATTAGTTCTACTGAGAGGGTAGAACTTCTTCAAGAAAAGGTCCTTGAACTGCATCCAGGTAGCACATACCACCCCTAAGTTTTTCAGCCAATGAGCAGCCTTATCACCTAAGGCAAAAGGGGTGGCTTTCAGCCGAATATAATCTTGGCCAACATTGGGATGGCTAAGATTGTTGCACACCAACTCGAAGTCACGGAGGAAAGTGTATGGTTCTTCAATCAGGTTTCCGTTGAACTTCGGCAGCAGACTAAGGAAGTGGGGTTTCAGCTCAAATGCCTGGGCGGGAACTGCAGGTGCTAACCAGTTCTGAATCTCGTTCTCCGCCGGGTTATAGGAATCAACCATTGGTCGGTCTATTCCTTCTGCTACTATGATCCGTCCCATCCGTGCCGTGAGATCTGCATTCTTCTGTTCAGCTTCAGTGAGGCGAGCAAGAATCTTTTTGATCTGTTCCTCATCGGGTGGAACTTTTGGCGGCATCTCGTCCTCTAGTTCTGGGGATTGGACAATAAGCTCGGTGTTAGAGGGCAAATCAAGGAAGGGATTACCGAGGCAATGGTCTTCCTCGGTAATCTCGGAGGAGATAAAAGGGTTGGTTTGAGAGTAACCACCCTGAGCATGAGGGAACCAGGGCTCAAGAGGGTCATGAGTCCTGGGTGGTCCAAGGTGCGCTTGGGCCGACGAAGACGAGTTACTTGGGGGACTCATAGAGAGACCAGTGAATAGTGCGTCGAGATCTCCCCAATCACTCATCTTGATGAAGAGGGAAGATGATTTTACTCCTACCTGAAGCCAGCAACAAGATCAATCCAAGACCCTGGGTTCACACTCAACACAGTGAAGGACTCAAAATTGGGTCCAATTTATCTTGTAGTTTTTAAGTGTGATGTTCAAGCAAAAGTAGCAAGGATTACGCGGCCTAGAGGGAAGTCGGCTTAGAGCCGGATGCGTCTTCCCTGTTTATCCTGTCGCCTAAGATACCGCCGATCCTCCCTTTCTGCGCTCCTATCCGGAGTGGGGACTCAATGGCGTGCCCCTATCTACTTGCAAGCAGGCGGAGGCTGACAAAGCTAGGCCTTGTCGCAGAGCACCGCTGGTTCGCTCCTATCTACCCGCGAAGGCGGAGGCTACTTGGTACTTGTCAATGAGTTTAAAAGTATCCCACTCGTGATATTTGCTAAGATCAGTTGGCTCGTGATATGGAAGGCGGGGATTTGGGCTCTGCCTTAGGGTGTGCACACACACTCAAGTACCCTCACTCAGCCTGAAACCAAGGTCGGGGATTAATCTCCCGCAAACAATTTTCAGATTTTATTCTTTTTTTTTGTGTCAATACTGTTAGCAGACCCGATTTTTAAAATTAAGTTATCACTTTAATTAGTCCACCACAAAGCACGCCTATCGGACAGTCCCAATTTCCTGTTTAATTTAAGTGAGAAAATCAGAGGGGGAAATCGAGAAAAACCGATGCACGAAAAATCGATGATGCTATGCTGAGTAGAGAATACTTACAGTGATCCCTTCGCTTTTTTTATGCAGGATGCAATACAGAATTGAAAACTTTACTCTACATGCAAATGCAAGCGATGAAAAGCCGCTCCTAGACAGGCAGTTCTATTAGCGAGTGAAGAACAAGTTGATTTGGCTAAGTACTGCGGTCTAGGTGCGTCTTTTAAGTGTATTGTGTGGTCCTATTGATTACGAGCACAAACAAGTCCTAGAGTGGCTCGAGAAGCCGCTAGTGCAAGCTAAGTTACAATTCACCCACACAGCACACGGGACACAGTTTCACTATCTTTACACACGCGAGATCCCAAACGGGAACCGCTGAAATGATGCGAAGGAAAAAAAATAAAATGAAATGTAATTACAAAGCCTCTCTTTCACTCAAAAATTTAAATGCTAAGTCCTCGAAGCGTCGCCGACTCCTCGCGGTCCTCGCACACAAAAAATAGTTGGAGGTCAGAGAGTTACACAAAGATAAAATAATGCAAAAATAAATGGGAGAAAATAATTACAAGAAAACCGGGGGTCAGACTACCCGGGGAAGGAAAATCAAACACTCAAAAATTTGCTAAAAATTAACCTAAGCCGTGCCTCCCCGGCAACGGCGCCATTTTGATCGCGCTCCCGCACCCTTAGTTAATTCGAGCAAATTAATGTCCAAATTAATTAATGTAATTCGTTGCAGTCGGATACGAGAGGGCTAATCAAAAACCACTTAAATTTAATGTCAAGCGGTGAATTTTTTTACTTGGTGAAGTCCAAGGTCGAACTCAGGGAGGCCACTGTCTCCTTAGGTCAAATTTTATCAAAATCCAAGTGTGAGATTTTCGGGGAATATATTTTTGGGTTTTTTTTTAACTTTTCTATGCAATACACATGCAAAATCAGGCCAAATTAAATGTTAATAAAGAAAGATGGTCTAATTAATTCCAAAAATTATGAAACTTGGCCAGATTATTAAATGAGATGAGATTAGGCTACTCTAATTTTTTTGTAATTTTTCGACACTAATTGAATTTACTGTGAATTAAATGAACAGACAGGATGATTTTCAGTATTTGAATTTTAATAAATATCAAACCACAATGTTTCCAAGTACTAAAATTATCCTAGGTGGCTCTGATGAGGAGGGACCTAGGAAAATTAACAGAACTTAATTTCACTGTGAAATGAATTAATTAAAATTAATCTAAGAAAATCACTTAACAATTTATTTAGGCCTCGACATGCGTGCAAATGCTATGAAATTTTTATGGTATGTTAAAAATGATGTCCTTAAGCTACTGTGAATTTTGGATGAATTTTGGAAGCACAATGAATTAACTATAAATCAAAAGGTTTCACTGGGCAAAATATGTCAACACTTCACCAATTAATTCATTAATAATTCAAATGAACTTACAAAAATATGACTCGTGGACCAATAGACAGAGGACAAAATTTCCAACAAAATGCAATTTTTAGAATTTCAAAATGATGACAAATGTACTCTAGGGATGCGTGCAAACACAGGGGTGTAAATGCAATACAGGAACTTAAAATTACAATAAACAAATATGCAGACAGGGACTCAAATGCAATTACCTATAATGCGGGGGACTCTTGTGCAAATTCTCCACAGGGCACGTGCTCCTCACGTGGGGTCTGCTTCACAGGGACCTCTATGCAATTTTAGAAAGCTCCAGGGGCTTCTGTGCAATTTGCCCAGGCCGCACGTGCTCCTCACGTGAGCGACCTAGGCTCGGCTGGTTGCGGAGGCTCGGACTAGGCTCGGGCGACTTTGGAGGTCTGGAGTGAGGCTCGTGCGGAGGCTACGTGGCGGGTTGAGGACCCTTGGATCGAGATTGATCCAACGGTGATCTGGGCGTCGATGAAGATGGCGACGTGGCTCGCTGAGGGCCCTTGGATCAAGATTAATCCAAGGGGTGTCGGTGCTGACGCGTGGCTTGATCAAAGATCGTCAGATCTAGGTTGATCTGACGGCTCCTGGCTGCTCCAGATGTCGATGACGTGGAGGGCTGAGCGTCGTTAGATCAGGAAGGATCCAACGGTACTGGCGAAGCGCGGCTGAGGGGCGACGTGGCACGAAGTCTACCGTTCGATCAAGGTGATCGAACGGTAGCTGGAGCTTCTCCTTCAACAGGCCTCCGCCGCCTGCGGAGGAGATGGCTGGGCTCCGACGAGGTGGCGAGAGCTCCGCCCGTTCCTCCAGATGCCGATGAAGCTCTCCGAGGTGTCGGAGATATCCCAGTAGGAGCGTGACGATGCGGCGAAGGCGTTGATGGTCTCAGGAGCGGGAAAGGGTCGTCGGAGGTTGCTGGCGACGAAGCTCAAAGACGACTCCGGCGAGCTTCCGTTCAATGCGAAGCGGGGAACCTGCAAGTGTTAAGGATAGAGCCGGAGCTCGTGCGTGCGTTTGTGGAGAAGTGGAGGTAGTCGGCGAGGCCTAATCGAAGTGAAGGGATGTCCGGCGATGGTGCTCCACCCAAGTGGCGGAGCTGGAGCTGAAGGAAGGTGAAGTGAGGTGTCGGAGGGCGATAAATTTACCGCAAAGGTCAGAGCTCCGTCGCAGAGCTCGGCGAGGTGAAAGCGGAACGAAAGGATGGAGGTGGAGCGCGAATAAAATGGAAGAACTCAAAAGGGAAAATTAAAAAGAAGATCGAGGGAAGATGGAGGAGGTTACCTGGGGTTTGGAACTCGTACTGGAGCTCCAGGTCGTCGCTCGAGGGATCGGTAGGGTCCCGAGCTCAAGCAGCTTCGCGGAGGAGGGCTGCGACACGGCGGAGCTCGCCGTGGATCTCGCCGGAGAAGAAACCGATCGTCGCTCGAAGAGGCACTCGATTACTGTCACCAAAAGAACGCTCTGAGCTCAAGGAACTTCTCTGAGGTGGCGGATGGGTGTAACGATGGCCGGAGATGGGGTATTTAAAGGAGGAAGGTCTCGGCTGGAGTGGAGGTGGCGCGAGGTTTATGGAGTTCGTGGGAGAGAGCTGGAGGTAGTCGTGGGTGATGTAGTGGTCGTCGAAGATCAGGGATGAGTGGGGGTCATCGTGGTGGTGGTGGCGGTCGTCTGCGGTGGTAGAGGCGCTGCCAAGAATAGGAAGGGGGTGCCCCGCCCCCAAGGCAGAGAACGTGGGAGAGAGGGGCACCCGAGGTAGGAGACGAAGTCTCCACCATTGGATCCGGTGATCCAACGGTGGTGATTGAAGCGGGCTGGAGCGGTTGAGATCAGATCCGGGCGTGGCGATCCAAGCATCGTGAGGCGGCCACGTGTAGGGCTAAGCGCGAGGCGGTAGCGGGCGGTGGAGATGTCATCAAGGAATTCATCGGACGGTTGATGGTTACTGTGGAATTAGCGGCTGAGATGGATGGATGAAGGCGCTAACGAAGGTCCACATGCTGCCACATGGCACGATGAGATTAAAGCGCCATCGAGCGGAAGAGATTAAAGGCTAAGGTGGATCAGATGGCTGGAAATCAAAGCGTACGTGGAGGCGGCTAGGCCGTTGGATCTGGAAGATAATCCAACGGCTGTAGCTGCGGGCGGATGAGGCAAGGGCAGCGGGCTACGTGGCGCAACCAGAGGGCGCCACGTGGCCTGCTGTGATTGGGTGAGAAGAAAATTTAGTGTAGAGAGAAAAGGGAGCCGAATTTGGAAAAACTCAAAACATGAAAGTTGTCGATCTTGATGAGATCTACAAGTTTCATGTTGACCAAAGACGGAGATGAGGTCAAGTATGATACAAAAAATACAAAGATACAATTTATACATATATGTATATACAAAGTGCCCAAAAACCCAACTTCTTCATACGAGCTCCAATCTTGATGAAATTAGTCTCATTTTAAAGGTCTTTTAATGTAGAGTATTCTAAGAGTAAGTAGACCTAATTCAGAGTTTGTATGAGGGCTGTATTTGCATTCTAATGTACAGGGGTTCTCAGGCTTTATTGGCTATTTTACAAAGGTGATTTTTGGCCTTTTTCCCTATATTATTAACTAAGGAGTACAATTTATAGAGAAGATGTTATTTTGGTGCATGGGTATTTTACAGAGGATTTTTGGCTTCTTATTTGAATGCAAATGGCTGCTAAAATGAATGTATTATGTATGTATGCATGAATGCTATCTATGCATTATAAAGGGAAATATGCCTCTATTTACTCGGGAACAAGGCTCTATTTTTGACTTTTGAAGTGATGAATCACAGATTCATCACCTAGCCCTCCTTTTATATTAGCTTAGGATCCATTGGATCTCAATCCATGGACTCATAGATCCAACGGCTAGGCTTGGTCTATGTAAGATCAATGGCTATGATTGTTGTTGGTTAAAACCAACAACATTAATTTATAATTAAATTAAATATATGTTGTAACATTATCAACACAATTTAATGCAACATAAATTAATTTGTCAAGAGATAATTTGATAATAAAAAGAGGAGGCAACTAACCACCCTAAATCATAGGGGGTGTCACCTATGAACAAGTCATAGGTGGCGCCACCTCTATTTAGGTGGTTGATTTTGTCTCCTTTTTTATTTTATCTTATTATTTCTTGATTAATTTTACAATAACAATTATCACAAAAATATCCACCAAATTAATTCTAAATTAATTTGTGAATATTTCAATCATGCCATTGAAAATTATGTGAATCATATTCACAACCCAAACTAATTTGTAAATTGCATTTCCAATTAATTAACAAATGTGAATCCAGTTCACACTATTAATTAACAAATGCTATTTACATTAATTCTCTTATATATATATATTATAAATCACATTTATAATACACATATATCGTGGATAGTATTATCCACATTCTCTAATCCTTGATAATTAAATCCCATTTAATTATCTTGGATAATAATTCTCACAATATGAATCACATTCATATTATGCTTGATAACCAAATCTCATTTAATCATCAAGTTCTTCTTGCTTGGATATGAAGTTCATCAAATGAATTATTCTTGAATCCCTTCAAGAATAATGTGCTTTCTCCGCAGATACTTGGAGATAAGGATAGGGCGATTGTATTGTTCCACGTATAGTGACTTGGATGTTGAGATCTCATCTCAAATCCAGATCTTACGGACCTCCCACAGATGCTTGATTAAATCAAGACCGCAAATCTAATCTTCTCATTGAATCTGAATCTCATTTAGACCAATGTCCAACACTTGGACTAAGATCATATTACTTCTCTACTGGAAGGAGTCACTAAAATCCAGACATGTTTCATCACTCCCTCGGAATGGAAGCGTCATTGATATACAATCGTTTATGATCACATCACCCTCAGGTATTCCCAATACCTGTACATCCTGCATACTGGAAGACCCATGGTCAATCCGAAGATTAAGATAAATTTTACACTGTCTTCTTCAGGGTTTGATCACTAAGTTTCTCATTTGATCATTAGGATTTGGTATCGATCATATACTTTCCAAAAGCATATATCATACCTAGGTCTTGATCATATATTTTCCAAAAGTATATATCAAACCTACAAATTCAGTCAAGCTTCCAAAGCGATACGACCGTGCACGGAATTTGATTCTTCCCAATATCTCATGAGTGAGCTCATGTCTTCCGGTTCAGTAGTGAACTTGTATGATCCCTTTGAGAGATCGTATTACTCATATGCCCTTATATGCACACCAACGTGCCGGTGTATAGACCTTGGTTAGGTCATCAACCTATTGGTCTGTCAAATGTACATACTCAGACATATAGAAATACATCTGTCTCCGGTCAGAGGATGCGTGTCTATGCTGTGACAGCATTCAACATAGGACTTCGGTTATCTCGATCTCGTTAAGTCAACTCTTTGACCTAACTAATCTGACACCTCCGAATCTCTATTCCTATGCAGAGGACCTGCATCAAGAGGTCGGTCAGATATCAGCCTATGCGAGAAAGGATTGCCATCTCCTACTCAGGCTGGAGATCACATCTTAACAATCATTTGACGGTGCTTAATGAGTCCTCAATCTAACCCTTTAGATATTCATCCAAGCACCAACCTCTATGATTCAATTATTGAATCAACAGCTGTATGATCATTAAGATAGCCATGGTACATAACCCTAATTGTACAGAGGGACCTATTATGCAAATTATTTATTCTTCATTTCAGATCAGGGAATGATATTCATAATAACATTTATTGCATAATGGCTCGTCGTGGGCTCACATGTCCAACAATCTCCCACTAGCCCAAAGAGCCATTAATGGGCTAATCATTTAAACCCACACTCATGTGACAATCATAGGCTATTTAGAAAATAGCTAGGTAAGCTGATCGGTCACTCTGTTCCCAAAAGACTATGCCAAGTCCTTTTACGGTACTTGCATATCCCCAGTAACAGTGCTCGCATCCAATGCGAATGTTGCATCTTATGCAATCAATACTCAATCTTGATAAAGCAATTATTATAACCAGTATTTCCATAATCCTTATTAGAATACCTTATTCCGGGAGATCACTATCTCTTAAGGTATCTACAGTTAAGACCTTTTAGATCTCTATCTATAAAGTCTTAAGCTTTTGAAGATATGACTTTGAGATCACTATCTCAAAAAATCTTGTCATCTATGAAGATTTTGTTATTACTGCAATCAAGTTTTTCTCTCCATAATGGGATTAGCAACACTTTACTACTCCCACTGCATGGCAGATATCTGGCTTTTGTACACATCTAGCACACACTTAGCTTCTCGTAACTGATGCACAAGTGCAAGCAGTTCTAGCATTAACTTCCTCAACTCCTTGAGGTGTTATCTCCTTAGATAGGTCAGTACCAAATCTTAAGGTAAGGAAGCCTTTCTTGGAATTTCCAAGAATGGAATATGTCCAAGGTGTACTACAAATGTGACAGTCTCAATACCCTCTTTTCTTTGCTTATGAACAACTTCAGAACTAAGATCTAAGAGGTATTCTTGAGATCATATCTCAAGGTATGGAATAACCAGTCCATAAAACACTTATTATCATCCTTATATCATTCCAAATGATTAGGAAATTATCTACATTTAGCACGATGAACACAATGGCACTCCCACTAAGCTTCACATGGTACATTAAGATTCTATTTGAAATCATAACATTTATAATTTCATCAAATCTGATGTTCCAACTACAAGAAGCTTATTTGAGTCCACAGATGGATTTCTTTAGCTTTCACACCTTACTTTCCCCAACCATGAAGCCCTGGGGCTACTTCATGTGAATATCCTCAGAGAGGTATTCTTTATAGGAATGCAATCTTGAATTACATCCTGAAGATGCAATAGTCAAGTTGTGTAGCTAAGGTTAGCAATATTCTGATGATTTTAAGCATGGTTTCCGAAGAGCAAGTCTCATTGCAAGCAATGTCTTCTCTTCCGATGTGTAGCTAATGGCTACGAACCGTGCTTTGAATGTCTCTACCTTCTCATCAGGTTCCCTCTCTCTTGAAGATCCATTTACACCTTTATGGGTCTTACCCATATCGGTGGATCCTCGAGGGTCCATATACAACACTTGTATATGAAGTCTACTTTAGACCTTATTGCTAATATCCATCTTTCCATGTCACGATCCTTAGGAGCTTCATCACATGAAGTCCGAAACTTGTCAGACTTAACTGACACATGGAATACATCCTCAAACTCATTTGAAGAGGTATAAGTGTTTCATCTTTAATTATCCTTTTAGTTTCCGATCTTAGGAGTCTCATTATCTTCTCGAGATTAAATGAGTTCATACACTTCCTTTTCATCTTGATTCTCAAGAGAGTCATCCTCTAAGAATCACATTCTCAGAGATGAGATCTTTTAAGAATCTCAAGGTCATAAAGTAGGTATCCAATACCATCCTTTATGTTCCTAATGAAGTTGCACTCTCTAGTGCTTAATTCCAGCTTACTTGCATGGAATCTTATTAAGGATATATAGTGTAGTCTCTACTACATATATACCTGGAAACTAAGAGGTAATTATGCTAAAATTCATCATTGATCAAATCATGTCACACATGATCCAATTGTATCTCCCTACAACTCTATTGAGTTCAGGTTTATCAGGAGGAGTGAGATAGAAATGATATTCATATCTCCATAAGGTATTCTTTGAATTTTATCTAACAAGTAGAAGGTACCTAGGTTAGATCAAATTCATTTCATCTTTCTTCAAACTTTGATTCTAGACCAAAATTAGGAAATCTTTGAACATTTCAAAGGTTTCTTAGGTGAAGAGAAGAAATCTCATATCATACATAATCATCAATAGATATCACATATCCATAATGTTTACTATGATATAGATGGTCTACATACATCAATATGTGTGAGATCTTGAATACCTCGACATCTAATACCATTCCCAGAGAAGGGTGTATTGGACATTTTACTTTGAATACAATATTCACAAGTATGTAAGATTTGAAATTTTAGACATTCTAAAGTTTCATATCTTATTAGTCTATTGATCAAATCAATAGACAAATGTCCAAGGCTTGATGCCAGATCATTATCAAATGATCTTCATCCTCCTATTGATCTTATAAGGTTTGGTTTTCAGTATTAGAAATCTTAATGAACCATTCATTAATTTTCTAATTTTGTGGAGTCCACTAGATGTTAGATTACTATCTGAAATATTTCCATCATAACTTTTTATGAAAGTTCTATCTCAGAGTTCATGTTTATTTCCAACATTTGGAAACAAACAATGAGTGTACTCTGCTATCTAGGTCATAGAGACATTCTCCAAGACTAAGGGCTCTCCCACTGAGAATATGAAGTCTATCTATCCAACAGAGATTGCTGCAACAATTACAGCAATATCCATGTAGATGACTACTAAACCTTAAGATCAAGTTTCTAATCTTCTAATATATATATGCAACCAATTGCAAATGTCATTAGAAGATTGGGATACAATTGTCAGACTTTATGTTATGGAATAAGAAAGTCAGAGTCAATGATTATATGTAGATTATTCTGATGCTCGATCTGAGTCCTTCACTAAGGATTTTAGACAGACTTGATAGTCATACTATCAACACATCAACTTATTGCAGTATTGGCACTCATCCAACTCTTTAGATGTCATATGGAAGTCACAGAAGTAGGTCAACTCTTTGACTTTCCTTCTTACACGGGTCCGACCCATGCTTCCACTGTGCTCTCTTCATCTATAAACAACCATTGTTCAAGACAAAGAATCTCTTATGTTGAATTCCAAAGATTTCAATACAAGAGCATTTCAATATTTATACATGCTTCATTAAATTCATTCAAAATGATTATTATGCAGCTTCATGAATGACTTGAGTATAGATAGTAGAATGATGACACTCATCATATCTACATACATCTTAACTGTTAGAGACTTAGGTTCAGGTAGGTATTTAAACATTTTGAATACATCATCTCTTTCGAGCTACCATTCTGTATAATGCAGAGAACCATGTCATTCATGATTAAATGTCTAGAGCACATATGTATGCCAAAATATCTTCTTTTATTTTATAAGGATTATTCGACAATTACGATTACCATCGACATGTCACTTCCAAAGTACACTCGATGAAAGATCAAGACTATAGAGACATACAAACCCTAAGGTGATGTCTTATTATCTTATTTAATTGTCATTCCTCATTATGTTGAGGAAACTTGCACACTGCAACCACATACATTATGTGTCCAATTGCAAGTGCAATATCTGGATCATGAGTCCAATCCATGATATTTTACTGGTTATCATTGAGTATAACATTGAGTGGGTTTAATGAAGGATTATCTGAAATAAGAAATTTGCATAAGGGTATATATATAATATATACATGTTTTACTTTGATTTAGGAATTTTTATATCAAAGTTGTCTTGCCTTGTCAATACTGAAAGTTCATTCCCTTAATCACTTTCAATGTAAGAGATATTCTTACCATTATATCTCTAGCAAAATCTGGGATCTCCTTCCTTATCTTTGTTGCATCCCAATAATATGAGAACCTACAACTCGGATAAAAAGAAGCGGGAACACATTCCGCCTTGCAAGTCGAACTTGCATTTCCCAATTCGGTCTTTAACACCCAGACCCACCACCCCTAAGGCAATGTTGACCCGTCATTAATTGAACCAACCGTCAACAGGCTTAAAACTCGCTATACACAATCCAATATCGCCCCAATAATATGAGGACCCGATATTGGGTCACTACGTATACGGCCTTATTCTTTCGAGAAGCAAAGAACCCGATCCAATTAAATCATGTACAAGATCTGTCACTTCAGACAGGCGTCTTCTATACACAACAACTGGCGACGGAATCCTTTGCCTTGACGGGAGACCATGGATGTCACTTATGTGATCCTCCACCTCATATTCAAATTGTAATTAATTATCGTGAATCATATTCACATAATTAATTCTTCCAAGGGAAATACACATCTATTCATAATAGAGTGTTTATTGAATATAATTAATTTAATCACATTAAATTAATCATCAATCCAATCATCAATCAACAAACATGTCTTTTACTTGAATAGTAGGTATATTCTCAAAGTACGTATTATTCGAATTTTAATAATTAGAAAAATACACATTGACTTTCTCCATCATTATACAGTCCCTACCCGCTGTCATGGCCAGTACCGACGAGAGTGGGACGGACCACATACGTTGCAACCCGCGATCCCAATGCTCTCCGACTAGGCACCACATCCGCCTCGGGAAAGGATAATACCAGATAGATCATCATGTACTTTGAGATGCTCATCGGTTTTTCAACCGAAATTATACCATATAATATACATCAAAACAATTTTGATTATATTATAAGGAGATTTGCTAGACAAATCCCCAATCCTATTCAAGAAAGAGGGTTTTTCATGTAAAAGTTGTCCTACAACTATTGTAGGATAAACTATGGTTTTTCATGAAATCAATGTTTGTTGATGAACCAATGATCAAGATCTAATATCTCATCATTGTGGTTTAGGCAAATGTCATTCAATGAAATAATTATCTCTTTAAATATTTCACAAATATTTATCACTAATTATTCAAGAAAATTAACAATTAATGTTCATCATGATAATTGAATGACTTATCACAAGGTTCATGATCCAAGATGTCAATTTCCAGCAGTGACCCCCAATCACTAAAATTAACTTATCTTGATCATTTTAAATCCAAAAAATGCAAACTCAGTTTCCAAAGATTGCCTATTTGATTTATTAAAGAATCCAAGTGATAATTCACGCATTTCGAGGCGGATTAAAACCGCAATTATCTCATTAATCACATTTAAATCCGCAGTTCCCGCAACAGTGAATATAGACATATCCAAAAAGCCATATCTTGAGCAAATGAAGTTCAAATTTAGTAAACTCACGTCCTATGGTTTCCTTGTTTAATGGGGAACAAAATCCAATTGAAAATTTTGTGTTTAAACAATTTAAACAGTGTCGAAAAGTTCAATTTTACAGAGATACGAAAATTGAAATGCAGTAAAAATTTCGCAACTCTTTCAAGAACCAAATCGTCTAAGGTCTATGGATCATATCCAAAACCTTATTCAACCTGGCTCTGATACCACTTGAAGGATATTGTTAATCCTTAAGCGCATCACGGAAGCGTGTTGATTGCATCGTATGCAATCGGAGCAACTAGTCGTACTAGATGCTAGATGCAGCGGAAATTAAAATTTTAAAACTAAAGATGAAACCACATGATCACGAGAACACTTCTCGGATCGTTTCATTAAACCACCAAGTATAAGGAATACCTCTTGAAGCGTGGTTGTGATCGCGAAATCCCAAAGTAGAGATCCTCCTGTCTTAAGTCCGATCCACGAAGAATGCACTTGCGGGCGCGATGATGAGTCACGTTCCTTCCCGCAATCCTCGATGAAGATCCAAGCGATGGCTCCCCCAATTTCGTCAAACGAAATCCGTCGTCTTCCTTTAGAGTAAGCAATTCCAAAGAAGATGGAGATCCACGAGTCGTCGAAGGCGAAAGCCGAGAGTCTCTCCTTTCTCAACACAAGATGGACGGCCATCTTTTGGAGGAAAGAAAAGAAAGGGCGAGAATATGAGAGAGAGAGAGAGAGAGAGTTGTAACCTTGTACAACTCTTAATGATGTACCATGGAAGGCTACCCTAGCCCTCCTTTTATATTAGTTTAGGATCCATTGGATCTCAATCCATGGACTCATAGATCCAACGGCTAGGCTTGGTCTATGTAAGATCAATGGCTATGATTGTTGTTGGTTAAAACCAACAACATTAATTTATAATTAAATTAAATATATGTTGTAACATTATCAACACAATTTAATTCAACATAAATTAATTTGTCAAGAGATAATTTGATAATAAAAAGAGGAGGCAACTAACCACCCTAAATCATAGGGGGTGTCACCTATGAACAAGTCATAGGTGGCGCCACCTCTATTTAGGTGGTTGATTTTGTCTCCTTTTTTATTTTATCTTATTATTTCTTGATTAATTTTACAATAACAATTATCACAAAAAATATCCACCAAATTAATTCTAAATTAATTTGTGAATATTTCAATCATGCCATTGAAAATTATGTGAATCATATTCACAACCCAAACTAATTTGTAAATTGCATTTCCAATTAATTAACAAATGTGAATCCAATTCACACTATTAATTAACAAATGCTATTTACATTAATTCTCTTATATATATATATATATATTATAAATCACATTTACAATACACATATATCATGGATAGTATTATCCACATTCTCTAATCCTTGATAATTAAATCCCATTTAATTATCTTGGATAATAATTCTCACAATATGAATCACATTCATATTATGCTTGATAATCAAATCTCATTTAATCATCAAGTTCTTCTTGCTTGGATATGAAGTTCATCAAATGAATTATTCTTGAATCCCTTCAAGAATAATGTGCTTTCTCCGCAGATACTTGGAGATAAGGATAGGGCGATTGTATTGTTCCACGTATAGTGACTTGGATGTTGAATCTCATCTCAAATCCAGATCTTATGGACCTCCCACAGATGCTTGATTAAATCAAGACCGCAAATCTAATCTTCTCATTAAATCTGAATCTCATTCAGACCAATGTCCAACACTTGGACTAAGATCAGATTACTTCTCTACTGGAAGGAGTCACTAAAATCCAGACCTGTTTCATCACTCCCTCGGAATGGAAGCGTCATGGATATACAATCGTTTATGATCACATCACCCTCAGGTATTCCCAATACCTGTACATCCTGCATACTGGAAGACCCATGGTCAACCCAAAGATTAAGATCAATTTTACACTGTCTTCTTCAGGGTTTGATCACTAAGTTTCTCATTTGATCATTGGGATTTGGTATCGATCATATACTTTCCAAAAGCATATATCATACCTAGGTCTTGATCATATACTTTCCAAAAGTATATATCAAACCTACAAATTCAGTCAAGCTTCCAAAGCGAGACGACCGTGCACGGAATTTGATTCTTCCCAATATCTCATGAGTGAGCTCATGTCTTCCGGTTCAGTAGTGAACTTGTATGATCCCTTTAAGAGATCGTATTACTCATATGCCCTTATATGCACACCAACGCGCCGGTGTATAGACCTTGGTTAGGTCATCAACCTATTGGTCTGTCAAATGTACATACTCAGACATATAGCAATACATCTGTCTCCGGTCAGAGGATGCGTGCCTATGCTGTGACAGCATTCAACATAGGACTTCGGTTATCTCGATCTCGTTAAGTCAACTCTTTGACCTAACTAATCTGACACCTCCGAATCTCTATTCCTATGCAGAGGACCTGCATCAAGAGGTCGGTCAGATATCAGCCTATGTGAGAAAGGCTTGCCATCTCCTACTCAGGCTGGAGATCACATCTTAACAATCATTTGACGGTGCTTGATGAGTCCTCAATCTAACCCTTTAGATATTCATCCAAGCACCAACCTCTATGATTCAATTATTGAAACACCAGTTGTGTGATCATTAAGATAGCCATGGTACATAACCCTAATTGTACAGAGGGACCTATTATGCAAATTATTTATTCTTCATTTCAGATCAGGGAATGATATTCACAATAACATTTATTGCATAATGGCTCGTCGTGGGCTCACATGTCCAACAGGGAGTACATATTTCGAGTACGTATGTCGACTAAGTAGTGTACATCTATGGCTGAAGCAAAGTCCATGAGCATGGTAAGTCAAGTGGGCAAACGATTATCTCTTTGTCACTGAGCATGTTATATCATATGATGTGAGCAAAGCTAGTCAATAAACGGAGAAGTCTCGCTATAGCCATGGGAATGACGTTCTTTTAATCTTTCGAAACCTGAAGGCCTCTCCAGGAAAAGGTTTATTCCATGGGGCTAATAATACTGATATCACCTCCTATGTAGATGTGGCTATGTTAGTTCTCTTGAGGATAGGCGAGCCACTACTGATTTTGCCATATTTGTCGGTGGAAACCTTGCTACATGGCTAAGAAATAAGCAAACCATAGTGTCTAGATCAAGTGCAGAAGCATAATAATGCTACATTTGATATTACATAACTCATCTCCTTTCAATATGAACGTGGGCTCCCTGCTACAACCTTGACTCCTCTCTACTTTGACAATAAGTACACTACATACATTTAGGTCATGGATTGAGGATATTTAGGTGGATAACATTCTTTTAAGACATTGTACGAGGAGGGAATATCACTACTCCATGCATTTCTACATAATTCCAACTTGCATATATATATTTCCCAAAGCACTTCCAAAGAAACGCGCGTCGTTGTTGACTTTCAAGTTGGACGTGATCGATAAATATACTCTAACTTGAGGAGGGGTGTTGACGCCATTTGGCAAAGATGGCTAATGACACATTTCTATTTTACTGTATTTCCAAGTTCACATATTCTTTTTCAACCTCTTTGGGGACTATTATGTCATTTCCGCCCATTGAGCCGTTGGGTTCACACTATATAAGAAGTCCTACGCTATGAATAAAATTCATTACATTGCGTTCTCTTTTTTCTCTCCACAATATAAAACAAAGAGAGATGAGAACAAAAGATCGAGAGAATAATGTGAGTAGTACTTGTTTATGTTCCAATAGATTTTTCTTCTTTAATGGCCGTAAGAAGTAAAAAATCACCTTTATAAAGTATTTCTTTCTTCGTGTGCTTCCATAGTAGTCGACTGCACATCCAGTTTGTCCAAACGAGATAATGCTACCCTCGACAAAAACAAAGTAAGATGATAAATGCTGATTAAAAGATTGTGCTATCCTAGTATAGGATTCTTTGTTTGTCCTTATGAAACTCAATCGCTCCATATACTCAGACTAGCATCCCTCTAATTAGAGGATGGAAACACCGTGAGTTGAGCCTCGATAAAAAGATCTCATTTTTGGATCTCAATTTTGTTTGTAAATAGCTTGATCGTATTACTTGCTGATTACTTCGACTACTTCAAATGGATAAGCTACGGAGAAAGATGTCGGATCAATATCGGCGTGTTACAATTTCCTTTTATTTTGTGATAACATCACATGATGTCAGAGTAAGTCAAAGTGTGCAACCACTAGTAACTGAAACAGTGATCTAAGATGTTCAGTCATCTCAACAAAGAGTTAGGACATGGCCCATATCGTCAAATATAAGTGAGATATATTATAACACTCAACAGTAGTTTCACATAAAAAAATATTCGTAATTTCGTGGCCAACTTCCCTTAATACTGATTTAAAAATCTAGACCTGATTGATTACAGTTCTTTGTCTATTTCTGGTTTTTCACAGCAAACTTTTTTGGAGGCGAGGGATTGCCTTCTCCTCTACCTCCTGATCTAAGTTTCTCCGAAGTGAAATTATTATTCAGAAGGATGTGTTGAACATGAATAACATATTTTAATTATTATAACTACAAAAAATAAATATTTAAACTTGTTGAGAAAAATTAAATCTTCACAACAGAATCTTATAATCTCCCATCTTCAAAAGGGATAGATATTAAAATTCTCAGATGTGCCCAAATCCCCAAAACCCTGCATAAACTGCAGAGCCTTACTCGTGTGTATATGTACAACTCTACTTCCATGGCCTACCACGAAGGAAGATCTGAGCATTAGCATAGACCTGGAAATCATATGTAAATTGGCATCTACTTCTCCAGTTTGGTCCACTTCACGGAGTATCGAGCAAGAGTGCTGTCAAGTTTTTGCTTTCACTGAGGCGGGAAAAGGACTGTGATGACTTCCTCCAATATGTCGATAGTGTCACTGCAACATCTCTGCATCGATGGTTTGCTTCGGCTTTTCACAGCACAACTAAGCTGCACATCAGCATGTTAAGCATGTTAAGGAGCAGTAGATGTTGAGGCAACTTAGAAAGTTGGAAAGTAGATGTATGATCAAAGTTCACAAACCAAAACAAGAAACTGATGGAAACAGTTACTCCAACACTAGCCAGAATCTAACTACCCATTCTAATTACTTATTCATGCTCTGACATGATGAGAAAAAGTAATCACTTCATTAGCATTGTTAGTGAGACAGATATCATCAGCAACAAACCATCACTCGATAGAAAAGAAAAAAAGAGTCAATTAAAGCAAGCTCACCTCTTCCATTAACAGAAGCAACTGGTTTGCAAGAACTGTGAGAGTCTGTTTCAGTTGCTCATCATGGATCGTCTCGATGACATGATTAAAATCAAAGAAAAGGAAGGTGGACTTGAGACGAAGACTGCTTCCCATCACCTCCCAAGATACCTCATCGAAGATCTCCTCATCATCATTGATGAGATCCTCCTCTAGTTGCATGAGATCAAAACCGCATTGCTTGATCCTGAACACGCTGCCATTCATCTCTGTGCCCTCCATTTCTATGGGTTGTTTTGATGCCCCCTATGGATCTTATAGAAGAATATAAAGAAAGGTCTTAGCTGGACAGAAAGAAGTTAGTTAGCTATCACATGGATGTAGATGGTCTGATCTGTTATAACTAAAGTGCAACTCAGCAAAGAAATAATTACAGCTAAATGATGCATTACCACGTTTTTTTGAAGCCTAATAATCATTGGGGATTACTATATTCTCGCATAAATTTCTTGCTAGAAATTAAGCAAGCAATCATAAGGATTCAACGCTTCATACTCCAAGCCAACAAGAAAACACAAAACAAGCAATAAATATTGACAATGCTCCAAAACATTTTGGATAGACCTAATATTTATGAAGGTTGCCAAATCAACCAAGCATAGACAGATCTTACACAGATGGTCCAATCTAGCCTAACTTGTGTTGGAGAGATGTGGACTGAAACCTGAGCACGAGTCCGTTGTGGAGGCATGGCGATATATTCATCAAGCAAACACGTGACAAGCACACAAATTCATGCGACTTGCTCTTCACAAAATTCAAGTCCACACGAGGGAGGTGAGGAAGGGAGTGGGCTATGCCACGCAATTCATGTACCCTTCCCTCGTATTGACAACCTATCGTCTCTTTACATCAAACCCCATCCTCTTCAAAACTGACTTCAAGTTCTTTCACTTATTGGATACAACTTATGACAATTAGAATGTAAATGCTGCCAGCAACTTGGTATGTCAACAAATGCAACCTCACACCTTTGTCTTCCCAGAAATTTTGCCTTTCAAATCAATCACTAGATCATATTTGACTATCATCATCTTAAAAGACCAAAATCCATGAAAAATTACAGTAAATCTCGAACAGGCAGTAGATATTACAGGACAAACCGTTTTAATATATTTTTGAAAGAATCCAAACTAATTAAATGATATCATTTAATAATTCATGGACAACTGTTGTGGGTCCGATTCTCCACCTTGGGACCAATCAAGCATTTTGCCTCGAGATAGAAAATTTTCATTAAAGCTGTAGAGGACCAACCACTTAAAAGCAATAAGAGAACTTGTGGATGTTGACAGCTAAAAAAACGACTGTAAAGTTGCGTAGGCACACACAATATTATAGAAAAACATATTGCAAGTAAACATGGGATAACTTGCGACATGGACATTGATGTTATCTCAATTTTGTTCACCAAACAACAAAATGAGTGAATTTCAGAGATTCCTATAAGATGTTTGTGCTCCACAATAGACTTGAGGATCCCATCACAGAAAGTCCTTGTAACCACGAGAAAATCATAAAAAAGAACAAACAAGAACAAGCGAGTGGCTTATGGAAATGGGAAATATTCCTTTTTTGCCTATTGCTTGTGTTAAAGGAGAAGAAAAGTAAAATAATTGTCAGAAAGAAAACCAACCAAATCTGTTTGCAACACGTAATTCCTTGTTCTAACATTATTCTACTTACGGATCTGAAGCCAGAAAATCACCGATTCAGAAAAGGCAATCACGCCATTATGATTGCAATTTGCAGCAAACGTAAAAAGAAGAAAACTTTCACATCGGAAACAGCTCCAGACTTTCAGATGATCCAATCCATCAAAAACCCATCTCGCACAAATCCATAAAAATGCTACAGCTCATATAAAGGAGAAGAAAAAAAAGGCAAAAACAAAAACAAAAAGAGGAACGCCCACATCAGATCTTCCAGTAAACCAACCAAACTAAAGATCCAAATGCAAAAACAAGTTGGACCCACTTCCAATCTGTTCACCGGTGATGCAAAGAGGGGCCAATCTCCCTAGATTACTGCAACAATTTTCTGTTTCTTTTCGTTGCTTCTACTGTTTGGCGTCGTGCAACGGAGAACAGAGGAACGTAACAAAAACAGAAGCGACTTGTGAGAAGGAGACGGATGGGGGAGCGTACCTTCTTGGGTTCGGGGAGGGAATCAAAGAAAAAGTGAGAGGAATTGGGATGTGTGCAACAGCAACGCAATACAAAAAGAACCCAACAAACTGTTGTAGCAGATGTGTATTAGTGCATATGTGTCGTTCGTGTACGTATGTATGTACATCTATATACCTATGGATTTAGGGTACCGCCCTGCCTTCTGAGTTCTGCTTTTCTAGCACCGTAGAAAATTCTTGGGGCTGTGATTTGTTGGGAGAAGGGGGAGATTTAGACCCTAAACGGCTTTTGTTTTGCCTACCGGAGATCCTTGTGGCTCTATTGAGAGCTTGCGAGAAAAATACCCCAAACCTTGTGGTTATTGCTAACGGGTGCAGGTGGTGCTCCATCACGTCAACACTCACGTGATTGTTTGTGATTTTTGCGTGAGCATCAACGTAATTCTCTTAATTGCATACTAGTCCTGACCAAGGTTTTAAAAATCGGATCGGACATTGAACCGGTCAGTCTTCGGTTTGGTCCAATCGGGTCGAACCGTTGGTCCAAACCGGTCGGATCGGTGACGATGTCAGCATGACGTCATCGTTCATATCGACTCGAAAAAATCGGATTAGGCTTAATTTACTGGTCAGACCGGTCGAACCGGTACCGGATACATATATGTAAGTATGTATTTATATATCAATGAAATAATCATTAGAAATTTCAAGTCTTTAAATAGAATAACATGATTGCCTATTTTGAATAATACTCTACAAAGTTAGTCACATTTTTAGGATTATATATAAATATAATAGGTAATCATTTATTTATAGTCGCTTCTAGAAAATCACTTTAAGAAAGTATTAGCACGGCGTATATTCCAAAAAAGAGAGGGACATACCTTATATCGTAGAAATTAAGAAGGGCGTACTTCATAAGACCCTATTATTTCATTATTTAAACGTTTAGTTTTTTGAAAAAGTAGAAAGTAATATTTTTATTTCTTGTCTTGAAAAGGGACTTCCTAAGGCTCTTTATATAGATAGAGAGGCCTAGGGTTACAGCACAATTGGTATACAAAATGACACATCTACCCCTAGAGTTTATGGGTAGGGTGGTATACAATATGACTAATTTACCCCTAGGGCTTGTGGGTAAATTGCATTTCAACACTCCCCTTCAAGCTGGAGCATATATATCAACCATGCTCAGCTTGTTACAACATTTTTCAAACTGTATGCGCGTAAGCGGCTTGGTGAATATATCTGCCGTTTGATCTGAGGAAGGTACGCTCTGAGTATGAAGTAGCCCTTTCTGTATCAAATCTCTAGTATAGTGGCAGCCAATTTCCACATGTTTGGTGCGTTCGTGGAACATAGGATTGTTGGCTATGTGCATTGCCACTTGGTTGTCGTGTCTAAGTTTCATGATCTTTCCAGGAGTGATATGAAGATCGTTAAGTATAGATCGGACCCATACAAGTTCTGCTGCAGCTTGGGCCATAGCTCGGTATTCACTTTCAGCACTCGAGCGAGAGACCACAGCTTGTTTCTTGCTTCTCCACGTGATTAAATTTCCTGCAAGATAAGTGCAAAACCCTGTAGTAGACTTTCTATCGATCAGGCTACCTCCATAATCTGTGTCTGAATATGCTATGAGGTCAAAGTTATTGCCTTTGGTGAATAGTAGTCCTCTTCCTGGAGATGATTTGATGTACCTTAAGATCATTATGCATGCATCATAGTGGGCTGAGGTAGGTGAGTCCATAAACTGGCTAAGCTTTCCGACAGCAAGAGCAATATCTGGTCGGGTGATGGTAAGATATAGTAGCTTACCCACTAGACGTCTATATCGACCACTATCCTCAACATCGCCTACCTCGTAGATACGTCCCTTTGGATCCATGGGTATCTGAGTTGGCTTGCATCCTAGCATCCCTGATTCTTGAAGGAGGTCAGTAGCGTACTTTCGTTGAGACATAACAATTCCTTTATTGGATCTTGCTATTTCAATCCCTAAGAAATATCTTAGAGGTCCTAAGTCCTTGATCACAAATTGTTCTGCCAGTTGTTTCTTTAATTCTATAATACCATCATGGTCATCTCCTGTGAGGATAATGTCATCCACATATACCAGCACAACCACAATACATTTTCCATTCTTCCGTATGAATAAGGAATGATCTGCTGAAGATCGGATGAGGCCCATATTCTCTAATGTTTCAGATAATTTTTGAAACCATGCACGAGGACTTTGCTTGAGACCATATATGGCCTTGCGTAGTAAACAAACTTTCTGACACTCCCCTTGAATCTCGAACCCAGGTGGTTGCTGCATATACACAATTTCTTGGAGGTCCCCATAAAGGAACGCATTTTTCACATCTAGTTGATGCAAGGGCCAATCAAGTTGTACTGCTACTGCCATGAGAATTCTTATGGTGGATAAACGAGCAACTGGCGAGAAGGTATCAAAGAAATCAACACCATAAGTTTGCGTAAACCATTTTGCCACAAGACGTGCTTTGTAGCGAGAAATAGACCCATCTGGATTATACTTTACAGTGAAGACCCATTTGGAGCCGACAATTTTGTTGTCGCCTGGTGGATCTACAAGTGTCCAGGTGTTCTGAGAGATCAAGGCAGACATCTCTTCTTCCATTGCAAGGCGCCATCTCGATTCCCGAATAGCCTCTGTATGATTACGAGGAATAATGGTACTCGAGATAGCTTGGGAAAACTGTTTGTATGTAGGCCCGAGTCCAGAAAAGGTTACAACAGCAGAGATTGGATACTTCATACTGTATCGCGATGGGCATTGCCTGGTCCCCTTCCGAAGAGCAATGGGTATGTCACTTGGAGCTTCTCCTGGATTTCCGGAGATACCTGTATTTGCATCTTTGTCTTCAGTTTGTAATAACTCTGTCGAGGGACATACCTGAGGAGATGGTGCATGCGCAGAAGGGGTGTAATCAACCTGAGGAAGAGGAATAGGAGAGGAGAGGTGGTAACGGGGGGAGGTGATACATTAGTGCCTGATCGGGAGTAATAAGGGAGAGATTCAAAGAAAGTAACATCAGCGCTTATGTAGTGTCTTTTGGAATGTGGGTCATAGCACCTATAATCTTTTTGATTTCGAGCATATCCTAGAAAAATACATTTGACTGCTATGGCTGATAGTTTATCCCTACCAGGATCAAGAAGATGAACGAAGGTGACGCAACCAAAGACTTTTGGAGGGACATGAAATATGGCTTTTCCTGGGAAAAGGACCTCAATAGGTATTTGCTCGTCAATAGAAGTAAAAGGCATGCGGTTAATAAGATATGTGGCAGTTAGTACCGCATCACCTCAATATGTAGATGGCACATGATAGTCAATGAGTATTGTGCGAGCAATATCAAGAATATGTCTATGTTTACGCTCCGCCACTCCATTCTGCTGGGATGTATGAGGACATGTGGTTTGATGCAAAACGCCTTGAGACGCTAAGAATGATTTCATGTCATGTGAGACTAACTCCTTAGCATTGTCAGATCTAAGGGTTTTTATGGTGGTACCGAACTGATTCTTTATTTCATGTATGAAATGAACAATGATTTGAAAGACATCAGACTTATTTTTCATTAAGAAAGACCAAGATGCACGAGAAAAATCATCTATAATAATCAGATAATATCTATTCCCTAGTCGATCAGGATAGCGACTGGGTCCCCATATGTCAAGATGAACAAGTTCAAATAGACTACTGGAATGAATGGTACCCGACGAAGGAAAGGAACTCCGGTGATGTTTCCCCAGTTGGCAGGCCTCACACTCTAGGTTGACAGTGGGAGGGAGCTGGGGAAGAACTCGTCGAAGCTTGTGAATAGAAGGATGACCCAAACGTTGATGCCAAAGAGTACCAGAGGATGCAGAGAAAGTGGTCCCAGAGTAAGCTGTAGTGTCAGAGGAGTGGATAAGGTGATATACTCCCCCTTCTTCACGGCCCGCACCAATCGTCCTCCCAGTTAGTATGTCCTGAAATACACAAGATATAGCGTCAAATATTGCTCGACAGTTGAGTTCTTTACAAATCTGGCTAATTGAGAGGAGACTGATGGAAAAATCCGGAACAAATAAAACATTATTGAGTCTGATATTAGGGGTTAGATGGACATCGCCTTTTCTTTTTATTTGGGAAAATCGTCCGTCAGCAACCTGTATTGTTCGTCCAGGGGGGACTTTACGCATCTGCTGTATGAGAATTTGTTCGCCACACTGATGAGTGGAAGCCCCTGTATCAATCAACCATTCTGATTTTGTAATGCTATTGGTAGACGCTATGAAGATACCTGATCGTGCCATTGCTGCAGTATCTGTAGTACTGTCCTGATATGGGGTAGAGGACTCGTTTGATTGCAACCTGGTGAGACGCTGCATCAGGTCATCGAAGTCTCGTCTAGGGACCTCTACTAGAGGACTATCTCCTTCATTGGCCATTCGAGCACTAGGAGTAGGGTACCCCTGCTTGCTATAGCATACAGCTTCGGTGTGACCAAACTTGTGACAATACGAGCACTTGATTGTGTTACGGCCTCGTCCCGGAGCGAAGCGTCCTCGACCACGGCTCCTGATAGAGCCACGACTTCCTCATCCAGATGGAGCAGCGAGAGCAGAAATTTGTCCCTGATCAGTGCTTTTAATACTTGTATAGGAATAGAAAGACGACTCAGAGTACTATAAGCTTCTTCAATGGTGGGGAGAGTGACCGCTGTGATCATTTGATCGCGAGCAGCCGAGTAGCCGGAATCGAGGCCGACGAGAAATACGAGGACCGCCATCTGCTGGCGATGTTGCTTCTGAGTTGGACAGGTGCAGCCTGGAATACAAGCATTATATCGCTCAAAAAGGGATTTTAAGAGAGAGAAATACTCAGGTAGTGTGCGTCCTGCTTGCTTCATGTTGAGCATATCAAAGTACATCTGGTACATCCTTGTTGAATTCTTATCCTGACCACAAGTGGCTTGAAGAGAGGTCCACATATCGTGGGCAGTGGTGTAATAAACGAGTTCATCGGCAATCCGATCAACGACACTGACCATAATCCAAGAACTGACCATTCCGTCGTCTTTGTCCCAAGTTGCATTTTTACCTGTCTTTTCAGCAGGTTCTGACTCCAAGAGAATGTGTTCCTTATCGTATCCTCGTACGATCATGAGGAACATGCGGGACCACTTTGGGTAGTTGGTGTCGTCCAATTTAGGGATCGACCCAAATGAGGGTAGTCGAGTGCTCCCTCCATCATATCCCGGTGATGTCACTTCGGATTGTGACATGATGTAAGAAGAAATCAGGCCTGCTGTATAGGCAATAAGGTAGAGAAAAGAACTCATCCCTAAATCATATCACACGAAAGCTAAACGCAGAAAAGAGATAGAGGAGCCGTAAGAAGACTCTGCTGGAGTCTATGTCGGAAGGCTGGTGAAGATTGCATCCACAAAATCTACGGAGTGTTTGCTGCGTAGTGACGAGAGATGAGATGGAAGGCGTCTTGCACGTGGAGGGAGCACCGAAGGCCTGGAGGAGGTCCCGGAAGTCTTTGGAGGCTTTGGAGTGGAGCGGGCGCTGGGATGGAGCAGGTGTTGGTGAAACCGGGGTGGGGGCCGCGCATGTAAGGGCGGCGGGAGGGAAGGGGCGCAAGATAGGCGCTGATGTGCGTGGGATAGGGCAGGTGCGCGGGAGATGTTGCGGGAGGGCAGGTGCGTGCGGGGGGGGGGGGGGGGGAGGGGAGGGAGTGGGATAGGTGCGGGTGGAACGTGGGGCGTGGGGGGGAAACGTGGGGCGTACGGGTGGGAGGGAGTGGAATAGGCGCAGGAGGGGAGGGCGCGGGTGGAACGTGGGGCGTGGGGGGAACGTGGGGGGGGGGGGGTTCCAGGCGCAAGTGGGGAATGTACGGGAGGGACGCAAGTGGGGTTGGGGCTCAGGCGCAAGTGGGGAATGTACGGGAGGGACGCAAGTGGGACTGGGGCTCAGGCGTGTTGGGATTTTCCCATTGGGGTATGCGCAAGTGGGACTGGGGGGGACGTCGATGTTGCAAGTGGGCAGGGGGTGTGCGCAAGTGGACAGGCGCGGGAGGAGGATAGGCGCGCGGGGAGGCTTTCTGGGAGCCGGCGGCGCGAGGGGGGTGGGGACGGGAAGAAGGCGGCCGACAGAGGAGGGAGGGGAGGAGGGAGGGGGGCCTGGGCTCTGATACCAAGTAGAAAGTAATATTTCTATTTCTTGTCTTGAAAAGGGACTCCCTAGGGCTCTTTATATAGATAGAGAGGCCTAGGGTTACAGCACAATTGGTATACAAGATGACACATCTACCCCTAGGGTTTATGGGTAGGTTGGTATACAATATGACTAATTTACCCCTAGGGTTTGGGGGTAAATTGCATTTCAACAGAAAATTACCAAATCATCAAAACTGGTCAATCCGGGTCAACTCGATCTGACCATCCGAGTCAATCCGGTCTGACCACTGGTCAGACCCCATTTTTTATTTTTTTTTTAAAATTAATTAAAAAAAGGCCGAACCGACCAGGTCGAGGTCGATTTTCGGTCCAACCGATCCGACTAGCCGGTCCGATCTAATTTTTTAAAACCTCGGTCCTGATCGATAGATGCAGAGCTCCACGGTATAACATGTGCCTTTTGGTGGGGTCTTTACACCAATATCCCCAACCTTTTTCGAATTACGAATAGGTTCCCAAACAGCAGCTACACGTGACTCAACACGTGATTTTATGGAATTTTGTAGAATTACCCCTCGTGGTTTTACATTTTCGTACAGGTACAGTCTGCTGAAACACACTGAAACTCACGTGTTCCTGGGAACTTTTGCGTGCATCCCCTCCACATTTCTAATATAGACGAGCGCCCCATAGTTCAGTTTTATTACTAATGCATTCCTGTATTCAGTATATTAAATAACATCGTTAAAAAGTACGTGTTAAATCAAATATGTAACATAAAAATAAAATAAAAATATTACTAAATACCTTTATCATATACTATATAGAGTATAATAATTGTTTTAAAAAATAAAAATATTTATTATTTTTAATAAATCAAAAATGAATATAAAATGCATTACATACTTCTAAAATACATAAAAATACAATATGAATCCAAAAATTCCAAAAAAATACATAAATCATAGTATTGTTATGGTCCCTAGGTCTATGGATGTTGTGTTCCGAAGAATTGATTTTGCCATCCAAAAGGGATTGGCAGCGCAGCTTGTTGCCCGTCTCCTAACCGTTTCTTTCTAATTATATTCTTCTATATTCCGATTTTTTTGAAACCAAAGTGAAAACCTTTCCGAAATGGTCGAATCAGGGTTCAACTGGATTATGATGTCATCATTACTTAAAATCAGATCAAATCGGACCGATGAGAAAAAGTGATTGAACCGGATAATCAAATCCAAATGAAATAATATATATAATATACAGTTAAATATACTTAAAATATAAATAAAATACATAGATAATGTATATATTTCATACTATACATAAAATATTTTTTCGTGTGCACCATCAAGTGTTATGCATATCATACACACACATATGAAAGGGATCCTACTTCGTGATGCAGGTAACCTTACCTACTTCATGTCCCTTTTGTATTTTTTTTATTTTTTTGTAAAATACCACCATGGATTTTCATAATTATATCCTTCTGATATGTCATTCAATTTTTGTTAGAAACAGAGACTTATGTGCCCTGCATACAGAACATGTAATTTTAACAGTTAGATTTGTTGTAATCGGTCTGTTTTAGATGGAGGACATAGGAGTCTCTATTTCTCAAGAAATTTGAATGACATATTAGATGGATATAGTTATGAAAATTCATGGTGGTATTTTTCAAAAAATAAAAAAATTGCAAAAAGTGGACATGAAGTATCTAAGGTTACCTACTTCATGAAGTAGGTCCCTTTCCTCGTGTGTGTGTGTGTGTGTGTTATTTGGACTTATTGCTTTATAACATAATAGTAGTTTAATTATATTTAAAATCCATTACAAGCAAGAAGTTATATTAGAGTAGGTGGTTAGGGGTTTGAAAAATGAGTTCAACTTACACTACCAACATTATTTTTAAATAAATTATAAATTAAATATGGTTCAACTTTGATTGAACTAGGTTAAACCAGGTTAAAGATAATAGATTGAATCGGGGAGGATGTTTAAAAGTTGAAATTCAAACAGTTCATTCTAGGCCCCATTCACCGATCGAACTGGCCAGTCCGGTCCGACCCGATTTAAAAAACAATGATATATTCTAAATAGTAAAACAAATATAAATTAAAAAGCAATTATCAAAATCCTTAAAATTTCATAAATACACTAAAACTTATAAAAATCATAACTAATTCATGAAAAATTACAGAAATACATATAATACCTTTATTTTAAAGGTATTTTCCATTCTACAATATAAAAATAAAATATAAAATTTTTATTATTGTTTAGTATTTTACAAATAAAAATACCTCACAATTTTATATAAATTCATTATTTTTAAATAAATTAAAATTAATTGTAGATCAACCACCATGGTTAAAACGGGTTAAAAATAACATGTTGAACTGGACAGGTTGTTTTAAATTTGAATTTTAAATCGAACGGGCAAGAATCGATTAACCATATCGATCTTGGCCCGTCGAACTGGTCAGTCCAGTCTGATTTAAAAAACACTACTATATTCTAAATAGTAAAATAAATATCAATTAAAATTCTATTATTAAAATCTTTATAATCTCATAAATACATCAAAACTTATAAAAATCTTAACTAATTCATAAGAAATCATAGGGATAGATATAATACCTTGTTTTAAAGGTATTTTTCCATTCTACAGTTAAAATAAAATCTAAACTTTTTATTACTGTTTAGTATTCCAAAAATCAAAATACCTCACAATTTTGTATAAATTCATTGTTTTCACTTTAAAAACAATTTAAAAATCCAAACAAGTTCTAAAAAATACATAAAAATTTAAAAAAATATAAAACAAATATAAAGCATAAAAATATTAAAAGATAAAATCAAGTAAAAATTATAAAACTAATATTTATACTCCTTTGCATATAGGTATCTAAAAAAAATAATACAAAACACTAAAACAAGTTAAAAAGATAAAAACCGATTAAAAATCATTAAAAATTAAGAAAATCCTAATTCTCTATATCATTATACGTCTACCTTAGTCTCTACAACTTGCCTCCCTAAGTTCGACACTCATGTACTTACCACTTACACATAAGTTTAGGAGTATAAATAAAAAATCATTTTTCCTGCAATTTTTGTTCGGTCGACACAATGATGGTTGTCTATCTTTTTAAACAATCAGATCGAGACAGTTCAGACATCGATGTTGTCGTGAAGTGATGAATCGTGAAAATTACCTCTTTAATAAGGTCGTACTATTGTAGTACATGAGACATATTTCAATTCAGCAAGGACCACAACTTCAAATATGTGGAAATTACCTTACTTGGTAAGTGTACCAAGGTCGAATACATGGATACGAGACTCCTAGTATGTTTATAAAAAATTACTGATTAAATAAGGGTGATTAAATTCTAAACCTAGGTCTTCGCATGCAAAGGTGATGGACAATACAGAATGATATTCATATGCAAACTACATGATGCAGAGACAAATTGACATGATGTATGCAATTTTTAGTTGGTTTAAATGCAATTAAAATGAGATGCATGGTGCAATAGATGATCATGCAAAAAAATAATGTACAAAGATACCATAAAATAATCACATCAATGAGCAATAAAACGTGGATCGGTTTCAGAGTCGAATTGAGCAATAAGGATAAGTAATGACATTTAAATTAAAGGGCAAAAGATACTATAGATCTAAGAAATTATCACATTCAATTAAGTGCCAAATCATGAAATTACTATGCCATTAGATAGAAGATGAAATTAGCAACAAAATGGGTCCAAAATCAACTGAATCGGGGTTTGAATGCTCAAGCTATGAATAAAACAGTGCAAGTGTATAATTATAATAAAATGCATAAAAAATAAAGGATAAATAATTGCAAATATACCCTTAGAGGGACCTACTTGCAATTTGTAGAAGATTGAGGGGACCTTTTGTAATTTTCCCTGAAGTATGGGGGTTATTTTTTTAATTTCTAAAAATCGACCGGGCCTCTGTATAAAATACCCCAGGCACGCATGTGAGGCACATGCCTGGAGACCTGGATGCAATTTATGAAAGTCCTAAGGGTTTTTTGCCATCAACCCAACCCCACATGGCGAGGCACGTGGGGCAAGGTTCGAAGGGGTGCAGTTTCGGGTGGACATGTAGCTGATCTAGGGCGCTTCGGGCAAGTGGCTCGGATCTACGAGCCTCCAGGGTCAAGGGAACAATGTGGCTTCATCTGGGTCGTTGGATGGCCATCGTAAGGGCGCCATCCAATGACACATGTACTTTGTCCTCTACCGTAGTATGGTTGCGCAGTTGGAGCTTCGACAAGGCTGCCAGAGCTCCACCGCCTTCGCCTGAGCTCATAGAAGATCTTAGGAGGTCCATGAGCTCCTGGAGATGAAGGCATATGCCTGGAGAAGGCACGCTAGAGATGGAAGCTGATGAAGCACCGCCGAAGATGGAGCAGCAGATCGGAGCAGGTGCGCGGGCTCCGACCATTGAAGATAAGGGATACCTGCAAGTGTTAGCGTAGCTGAATCGAGTACGTGTGTGATATTGTGAGGTGAATGGAGGTCCAACGGAGGCAGAGGAGTGAGGGACCTGGATCTCATTTCCAGCCATCCAAAGAGGAGGTGGGCGGAGATAATAAGAGGACGATGATATGAGAAGGTCGCGAAGATGGAGGTGGTGTTGCAGAGGCTGTCGGGTGGTCAGGAGACAGTGAAGATGATCGTAAGGCGATGGAAAAATTAAAAGAAATCACGAAGAAAACAAAAATTCCTACTTAGAGGATTTGAGAGGGAGATTGGCGAAGTGGAAGCTTGGACTGAGCTTCTTACGAAGCTCGGATCAACGCTCGAGCTGGTCAGCGACACCAACAAGCTCAGCAGTCGTCGGAAGCACCGCAACATGGCCACGACAGCCATGTGTCGATACCGACCTTGAGGCGCCATTTATGGCCCCTTGTCCGTCCTCTGTTTGTCACAGGGAGGTGGATAGGAGCTAGGGCCTTAGGCGTTGAATGGTGGATGGGGAAGAGATAAGGCAGAGGCATAATATTTGTAGGTGGCGATAGCGGTTTCAGGAGAGGTGGCGGGGGGATTTGCAACGGCCATATTGAGGCCAGGGATTGATGGAGGGGCTCATTGATAGGTCGGCGCAGATGCCGGGTGACAGGGCTACGTTGGGACGTTGCATGATCGGGGAGAGGCATTAAGGTCAAGATGCTAAAAATGGAAGGGGTGAGGGTTGGCGGTGAGGCGTAACGTCTGGAGAGGGTGGAGGTAGGCGATGAAGCACCACCGTTGGATCGGGTGATCAATGGCTGAGATTGAAGCGTAGGTAAAGGGCATAGATCAGATAAGAAGATCTGATCCAAAGGTGCATGATGAGGCGAAAGTGGAGTGCTAAGATCTGATCTGAGATCAGATTGAAGGGCTGAGGGTAGACGAGGAGACGTGGAAATTGTAGAGCCATTGGACGGCACAACCATCTAACGGTTGATGTGAAGGCAAATAGGAGCGGCATGGATCTTATATGGAGAAGATCCGAGGGTAGAGAGAGAGGTGAGGATGGACGACTAGGATAAAGGTAGGTCCAGGTGCATCAGTTAGTTCTGAAGGAGCCGGGTGTCAAGATGAGAAGGGGCCACGTGGACGGCCCAGAGGGCGCCACATGATCCAATCAGATTATTCAGAGAATAAAAAATAAGAAAGAAAAGGAAGGAGAGTTAGCAAAAATAAGATGAAAGTTGAGATCTCGATGGGATATATATTTTTCATGTTGAATAAATAGTCAAAGGAGGTCAAATACATAAATAACAATTTTGGTAGTATTTTTAATAGGTAAAAACATTGTGTTTTAATGGTTTGTGATTTTTTATTTTTATTTCCTTTTATAAGCCAAGATAAAAATATACAATAATTAATCTATTTTTTATGGGTTTTTAATAAATGTTAGTATTAGATGCAATAATTAGGGTTAGGGTTAATTACAAGATGAGGACCATTACTAAAGATGTGTAATTAATGAAGATTTGCAATAAAGTTCTCATTCTTCGAGGATAAAAAGAGAGAATAGTGATGATTCCTCAGAAACTCGTCACACCCCTATACTTAAGCTATGCTCGTCCTCGAGCATCTAAAGAATGAAGGTGTTAGATTAATACATGGCAGTGCATGTGAATTTTTAAGGCTCAATTCATCAAAGACCCTCATTTTAAGTGGTCCTAAAATAATGGGCTAAACCACACTTTAGTCAAAAGGAATCAAACTTCTCTATTTATCACAAACTTCTCTATTTATCAGACTCTTTGTTTGTACGTATAAATATAAGGATATGAATTTTAGTGTCCTGCATTAATGAGAGTCGAGATGAGATGTCACAGAAGGTTCCGGTCCAGGAGACTCTCCTCAAGACCTCATCCTCAACACTAGGGAATAAGTCGGTTCTTGCTTTAATCCATCATCCCATTAGTTTATCAGACTTGAAAGTGTAGATGGACGACCAGATGATGAAGGGCATATGATTGTGCATTTTCTTCGTTCCCTCACATTGGAACAAGGGTCCTCTCGATTGATTTATTACTCAACACATGCTTTATTTTGATATTTCAATTATATAAAAATGAAAAAATGCAAAATACCATAAAACGATATTTTATATCTATAGAGTACCATCAAAAATACTTTTGTACAGATGATCTCTTTTAGTTTTGAATCCTTCATGAAAGTTGTAGATCTTGTCGAGATGAACAACTTTTATGTAGACCGCTTTTTTTGTTTGACCTAATTTACTTTTTCTTTTAATTTCATTTTTCATTTTTTTAGGAATAACACGTGACAGCTCCTAGAGCCGCCACGTGGCACTCCCCTATGTATTATTCAAGTATTTATTATTTCTATTTTAATAATATAAATATTATTATACCTATTTATTATTATTTTTATTATTTTATTTTTAAATTTATTTTTTCTTCTATCTCACCACATGGTAGCACCTCCACGCGCCACATGGCCCTCTCTTTACTTTGCACCCCGTCGCACCCCCGTCTCCCCCGTCGCTCGCAACAGCCTACTCCGCTTCCTGCGACGACGCGCAACTGCCAACTCCCTTCTTCATTCAACGATCGAGCCCCGCAACCCAACCTCCTCCGCCTTTCCCTTTCTTTCTTCTCACTCCCCGCACGACCGACTGATCGCAACCACCCTGTCCTCCATAACCACCGCAAACCATGTTGCCCTCTATTCACACATCTCGCACAACACCCAACCACCCTTAAAACCACGACAACCACCATTAAGCAACCCCAATCCGCCGAACAAGAAAAACCTCAGCTCACATTGTGTTCTGCTAACAGCAGCTACGCATTGAGTCGAGCAAAGACGAGGCGCTCGAACCCCCCAGCGTGATCCACAAGGTACCCACCTTGTGTTACTTCTCCGTTCGCACCCTGCGAAGCTTTGAGCGATTTCATCGAGCTCTGAGGCAAGAACTGACCGAGATCCACTGATATGCATCCAACCCAAGCAATCTACTTCTAGTTAAACCATCCCCAGGCCCTTCTTCCCCTTTTTCCTCATCTTTATCTTCTTCGTCTACTTTTGGATTTTCCTATTTTGTTCTATTTCCCTACTTTGATTCTACACCGATTGATTTTACACCCATCTCTGACAACCACAATCATCTCCTTCCTATGTCACTTCTCGTCTACCTCATAACCCTCGTCCCCTCAAAGCCAACAACATGGTCATATTTGTGCTCCCTCCATTGCCATTAGTGGAGCACATGTACACCCACTCTTCCTATCTTGTGTGTAACCCCTCACCAAGCTATTGCTTGAGCAACCCATCTTATCTTGCAGGTCTAAACAACAACTCAGAGCTCCTCGATCATCGCCTCAATGCCACCCACTCTGCTTCGCCACCACGGAGCATCGCACCTTGAGCTTCGCACCTCTGCCCCTTCACATACCTCCACCTCCAGCAAAGCCCTGCCAATGCGATCAAGGTCGTGTGTCGACCTTTAGCCCACCGTGTGTCACCGTTGTTTACAATCACCCTCAAGTAGCTTTGCTCTTGCCACATCGCCTAACCCCTCGAGCTCCTCCACCTCCAGGTGCCACTCCACTGACTCGCTGCCCTCGACCGCTACTCCGATCTGCAGAGTACAAGAGTCGTAGACTAGGAGAGATCATATGGTTCCTAACGTAGCCACATCACCCCTATTGAGCCCCAAGCCTCGCGAAACTCCGAAGCAATGACAAGCGGCCATGTGTAGGCTCAGAACCTTCGAACCTCAACCGTCGCTCGAAACTTCGTACACGCAACACATGTGTGGATGGGGGAAATTGCGCCCACACCCTCAAAGCTCCAAGATTCATGTACACCCCCCACTTTTAGCAGTCATGCATGCGACACGCAACACATGGATATTTTGTAAGACCCCTCCTTACATGTATGGGTAATTGCATTGAATCCTTTTCCATCATGTAATGTTGCATTTTATTTTATTTTGTATTGCATTTAGACCCCTACATTAGAGTCTTATTTCGTGTGATATTCTGTCATCATACTTTAAATCCAAAAATAGCATATTGTAGAACAATTTATTCTCTATCTTGTGGATATTTAATGGTAATTTGACGAGCTGTGGTTGATTGATCATAATTAATTTGGTAGGAATTTGCATATTTTCCCCACCACTTGCTCTTAAATTCATATTAAATTGATTATCGCTCCAAAAATCCTAAAAATTTATGATAGGAAGAATTAAGTGTGTTCTGTATTGTGCTAAAAATCTTTTTGTTTATATGTATATCGAGACCAGAATAAATAAAGTGACGATTTTAATAATTAATTTCTAATAGGCTGTAGATCCAATATCTTTAGGAGTTATTTTTTACGGATACCTCTCATATATATATCTATCTAAGATAATTTTATTTTGATAAATAAATAGGTTTACTATTTATTAAAATTAAGTTGCGAAAACTACCATGCTTGCATATTTAATTCATAATATATTCATATGGCATTAGAATTTTTTTTTTAAAAAATCGTAGTAGCTTAATTTCATCATTTTTCACCTTCTGACCAAGTTTTAGGATTTTTGGATATTATTTGACTGGAATTTGCATTTTAGTCTCTAAACTAGCCTAAAATTGTATTTCATAATTAACTGCATAAAAATTACTAGAAAAGTAGCTATATGGAAATCTATTGTCTAAATCATCTATTAATTGACCTAAGGAGACAGTGGCCTCCCTAAGTTTGACCTTTGACTTGCCAAGTAAAAAATCTGACCGCTCGCTTTAATTGTAAAATTAATTATGTGGTATTTTTGATTAATCTGAATTTCCTACCAACAACAAACACATTCAAGTGTTAATTCCACGAGATTAACATAAGAAGATTCAAGCTTTTCACTAACATCCAGCCGAGGTTGATGAACTTCGAGCTTCAATTGTTTTTTGTTTATAGGTACGTGCATCATTAAGTAACCGAAGAGCATATTCGCCAGGTCAATCCATCGTATAGGAACATGCATACAGTATCCATCACTTGGATAAATCGAAGAACTGCAACATCAATCAGCAGGAGTCCCGATCAATTCTTTCGCCTCTGATTATCAAGAGCCTCACCGTGAGCGCTTGGACGAGATCGAGTTCATTACTTTCGAGCACTCGCGAAGCATCAACATCAACGAGGAGCATCATTTTTGGAGAACGAAACACCTGTGATCATAGCATATCGGATTTGTCACCACTTCTGGAGATTGAGATCTGCATTGCGACCTGAGGATCAACCAAGCCACTTCAGATATGAAGTTCCACAACATAGCCCATTTGAGAATCGGGCACGCCATCAAGTATCTGAGATCAAGATACAAGCACCTTGAGGAAAAACACCACCCCACGTGAAGCTTAAGATCAAAGAACCACCGTTTGCCTCGAAGCACCGCATCATGAACCTCCTGATATCGAATTGGGGAAGAAAAAAGTCTGCCTCATATTTGTTATAGGCCACTTGATCAGAGTTGAGGGAAGCATTTAAAGCCGTCCGATCGTGCGAGAGCATCACAACCTAGCCGCACGATCCGATCCACATTCGTGGATCACAACCGCTTGTCGCCCAACCGCTCAACAACCACACACGTGCACAACACGTTTTTAGCAGATTTTATGTGGAAAATTGCAAAACATACCCCAAACCTTGTGGTTATTGCTAACAAGTGCATGTGGCACTCCACCACGCGAACACTTGCGTGATTGTTGGTGATTTTTGCACGTGCATCATCGTAGTTCTCTTAATTGCAAACTGGTCCTGACCAGTGCAAAGCTTCACATGATAATACGTCCATTTTGGTGGACTCTTTACGCCTATACTCCCAAACCCTTTTGAATTACGAATAGGCCCCAAATAGTAGTTACATGTGACCCGACATGTGATTTTATGGAATTTAGCACGGTCAACCCTCGTGATTTTTGCATTTTGCGTACATGTATACGTTGTTGAAGCATACGTGAACCTCACATATTCTTGGAAATTTTTGCACGCATCCCCTCTAGATTTCTTACATACACGAGTGTCCTATAGTTTAGTTTTATTACTGATACATCCATGTATTTAGCATATTAAATAATATCCCTAAAAACACATATTATATCAAATACATGATATAAAAATTAAATAAAAATATTACTAAGTATCTTATAATATAATATATGCAATATAATAATTGTTTTGAAAATAAAAACCTTTACTATTTTTAATAAAAAACAACACAAAAATACATTATATATTTCTAAAATACATATAAATACAAATACAAATAAAAAATTCCATAAAAAATATTATCTATATGTTACTATATCCTAAACATTAAAACAAAGTTCAATTAAAAATCAAATATAAAACCCTTAAAATCCATAAATATACCAAAACTTATAAAAATCATAACTAATTTATAAAAAAATGCAAAAATACATATAATACCTTGTTAATTTTAAAGGTATTTTCCCATTATGTAGTGTGAAGTAAAATCCAAACCATTTGTTACTGTTTAGTATTTTAAAAAATAACAATTTTGTACAAATTCATTGTTTTCACTTTAAAATAATTTAAAAATCAAATCAAGTTCTAAAAATTACATAAAAATTCGTAAAAATAGTAAAACAAATATAAATCATAAAAATAGTAAAAGATAAAATCGAGTGAAAATTGTAAAACTAATACCTATACTTCTTTACATATGGGTATATAAAATAATTAAAAAACAATACAAAACACTAAAACAAACTAAAAATATAAAAATATATTAAAACGATTAAAAATTCAGAAAATCCTAATTTTCTAGATTACTCCAGCTATCTACCTCAGTCTCTATAGTTTGCCTTTTTGAGTCCAAGACCACATACTTACCATTTACACATAAATTTATGAGTATAAATAAAAACTACATTCTTTTTCCGCAAAATTCCATTTGATCAATTCCGTGATGTTGCTCTATCCTTTTTAGGACAACATATCAGGTGGCATTTCAATCATCACATTTAATTAGATTGTACTCCTATTAACTAGATTTACTTTCCACTTTTAATCATAACCTACATTGTAAACTTAATATATTTGTGTACTTAGTGTCTCTCAATTACTCATATGACATCTAAGGAAATTCATCTTTGGTTGATCTGATCAATCGCGAGATTTTTCATCGGCTAATCAGGATGGGTTAGTGTAATGACCTATTCGAGATGCGGTCTACACTAACTAATCATATAATGCGAAAACCTACATATGTAAGAGCACATATTTAATGCGGGAACTACATTTGTGATACACATCAAGGTGTAATTCAGATTCAATGGGTGATCATAAATAAGGATATTGATGGATCACAAGAGATGTTTTTATCATTCAAATAATTTTATTATAAACTCCCACCTTAATTCCTTATACGATTCCATTTAGGATCCAATTTCATCATAAAATTTCTTACTATAGATTTTTAATCAACTAACGACATTTCATTACACATGCCTATCATGTTTTCATTCCACTTTTTACACCTAAAACACTATTGAGTCCAATCAGATCAATACTGATCGATCACGAATTCAGGATGATCTATCAATACTAATCGTTCATCAAGTTTTGTCTCATCAATCAATACTGATCGACCATGCATTGAGATTGATCGGTCAGTGCTGAGCGATCAGTCAAAATAACTGATAGATTGTTATGCTAACAATGAGCTGGGCTGATGAAATCGTGTTTAGAATTTGGTCTCGGATTCAAAAACAAATTACATGTCGACGTTCACCGTTCCACCATGATCATTATGACCTAAAGATCATAATTTTCCACCCAACAGATCTTCTGAAAATCATGAATGAACACCCCGATAAGAAAGGAAATCTGACTTTAAATGCGACAATATGAGCAATCTCGACAATGAATCAACGTGAAAACAATGCACCTGTGATGAATAAAGGATGTAGGATCCAATAACAAAGGCGGAAACTAAAATTCGTACCTTCATGGGCCATTCCATGAATTACTCCTCCCGTCCAGAAATCATGTTTCATGGATGCTTCACGCAAAACACACAGCTCTATAGTGATGGCCTCATCACCCTCTTCGCGATGGTGCCCTCACATCGCTGATCGAATGCTAGAAAAGTTGGCAGCAACAGAGCCTCAGCAAGCTCTCCGATGGTGATCCGCTGATGAGCTCAGATCAAATGAGTGAAGTGGCTATTAGTCCATTTATCTATTTATAGGCTCAGGTTTATGACTCGGAAGCCATCAACAATTTTATTTTGCATTTGACTTTCTTTTGATGTTTTCTAGTTCTTTGAAAATGCCTCAAAGAGTACTAAAAGATAGATTGCTCAATTGACCAATTCGAATACTCGATTATATTGAAAATTGAGTTTTTTTTTTAAATTTGGAATTTTCCAAAAACGGTAAAGCAAAATCCTCCACGCGCTCATTAATGTTGATGCTGCCGGTTGCGCTATTCATGTATCCAAAACAAGTAGAAACATGGTTCTTTTGATCTTTTACTTATTAGATGTTTAGTGTTTCTAAATCCACGACCTCTTCTCGTCGGATGCGAAAACTCTATCTCAATTCATGAAACTGTTTTTTTTGTGTTGCTTGATAAATAAGTCGACCTTCTTGCAAAATATATAAAATTCCCTTCTTTTATTTACTAGGTAAACTACACAAAATCCTCGATTTTATGTCAATTTTCAATTAGGGATCAATTTGCAAATGAAACGAAGAGGGGTACGAACTTTCACTTTAAGGTTTAACGTCGACATATATAAGAATCATAAAAGCTTACGAAGGCTTATATTTGAGACAAAAAAACCACACATCTTTTTTTACATTTGGAAAATGAGGTCTCTAATTGGAATTCAACAAATACTCGAGACCATTTCTTTAAATCACCTAAGAGAAAAAATGCATCTTTGACGAAAAGGTCAATTAATTTATCAAAATCAAGCTAACAAAAAAAACAAGTACGAAGGGACCACCATGATCCCCCCTTTACCATGGTAGACTTGGCAGTAGGGATGCAAACAGTTTCAGATATATCCGTATTCGATTCATCACCGTTTCTATTTTATACATATTTGAACATCTGTATCCGTATCCGTTTTAAAATGGGATACGGATATGGATATCATTTTGATATCCGTAAACATCGGTATCCATATATATATTTTCATATATAAATATAGTCATAGATTTATTTTTAATCATATATAACATAATTCTACAACTTCTTTTACTAGTGTATAATTTTTATGATACCAGCACATTCAATAAATTTATATCTCGTGTTTTCCATCCAATTCGTATATATAAGTCGATTATGCAGAGTATTTCTAACATTATTCGTATGCTATCAATATCCACTTTAAATCCGTTGGCATCCTACTTGAGTCTTTCACAACACAAATATTCAGACACACCCGATAAAAAGGCCGGGGTTTATCTGGCAAAATTTCACCCGCGGCACTACTCGCAACCCGGTGCATCCCTTATTAGGGTTTGGATAACCCGAGGCGATCCAGAAGGACGCGAGGCGGCAGCGGCATTCACCGTGACGAGGAGCAGCAGAAATGGGTACGTTCTCTCCTCTTGGATCCTCCTCACGATCTCTTCATCTCCATTGACCCTGTCCTCTCCGATCCTGCAGCGAGGATCAAGGTCCACGAGCTCCGCGGCAAGCCCAAGGCCGAGCTTGAGTCCCAGCTCAAGGACCTCAAGGCGGAGCTCGCTTCCCTACGCGTCGCCAAGGTCACCGGTGGCGCCCCCAACAAGCTCTCCAAGATGTGCGCACCCCAAACTCCTTAGAAAGTTTCGTCTTTTTTTTTCTCCAGGTTTTTGATATTTGTTTCCGCGGATCGTGACAGAAAGGTAGTGCGGAAGTCGATTGCGCAGGTGCTGACGGTCATCTCGCAGACGCAGAAGGCGGCGCTTAGGGAGGTCTACAAGAAGAAGAAATTTCTGCCTCTTGATCTCAGGCCCAAGAAGACCCGCGCTATTAGGCGCCGCCTCACCAAGCACCAGGTACCCTCTTTTTCCTTTCTCTTTCTCTTTGTTATTTTTCGTATCCCATATGCACTGTGATTGCCTTCTGCTTTGCCTGAGTGGTCGGATGCAATGATGCTGACTGTGGGACACGGATATCAGTACAAATGGTTCGTAGTATTTGTCTTTCTGGCTTACGTATACGCGCATGCGTCAAATTAAACCTTTTGCTTTATGGAGAATTGTATAAAACGTATTTAGGAAATACCAAAGGGATTTTACATCATAAAATGTCACCCATATGGTTTTTGTTTATGCTTTAAAAATCCCAGGGGGATTTTTGCATCCATGCTACTATAATCATTGCAATCATAAAAACATGTCATCACATTATTACTCTAGTAATGCCATGTTAATTATTGTAATCATAGTAATCTGATCATGATCCATGTAAACTTTCCGAAAATTGGTCCTTGCAAATTTGCGTTGTTTTAATTCTAAAAGCCCTATCAATAAGTCTGGTATTACACACTGATGAGTAATAACCATGCAAAAAAGAACCTTCAAATTCACATTTGTGAGTCTGTGACCCTCGTATTCCTCCACATCCTCTCCCCTTTTCTTCTCTCACCCGGTCACCCCGCCATCAATTATTTTCTTCCTAGCTCTTATTGCTCTCTGAACCAAGGCCCTAAATATTGGTTTCGGTCATCATTTCGGTATCGACCAAAACAGAATTTTGATGGAATTTCGGTTATTTCGGTCATTTTTTGTACTAGGACTCCCATACTTCGGTCATTTCGGTCGAATTTCGATTTCGACTGGATATCGATATTCGACAGAAATTCGACCGAATTTCGCTGAAATTTGAGGCCATGCTCTGAACTCAGTGACACGTTTCCTTTGTATGAATGTCTTGAGTAACACCGTCCCCCACCTTTTTGAGGTCCTTGACATGTTTCTCTTCCTTGAGGAGCATCATTGGTGTTCCCCACTTCACCGGCCATCCTCAATAGCTGCACTTCGCCTCTCGTGGAGCTCCATTGGCACAACTCCTAATTGTCACGACCCTCACCTTGGGTAACAATACATGTGAGATCTTGAAAATTCATTTAATGTAATAATTTATATGTTTTCTGTATCAATTTTACATGCACCATTGTTGTCATAAAAAGATGATATTTTCTATTTTGAAACATTCATTTTTTATTTTATTGCATGACGTTGAAAACTACGAGAGAAGAAATAAATTATCATGTATTTATGAGTATTCTATTAAATGACATTGAAACACACTCCAATGACATATTTATGAATTTCCTATCAAATATCGAAACACACCCCAAGTAAAAACAGCAAGCGCATATTTTTTCTAAAAAAATATTCTCATCAGAAGATCTAATCAAGATATGTTTCACATCAAGAGCACTTAAGTAATATTCCCCAGAATGATTCATTCTTTTTAATAGAAATCTGCTGGATTCTAACATTTCAGTCCTTGAGTTATGCAAGTTTGCATGTAACCTTGTAGAAAAATACTTTTGCATGCTAATGACCTTAGTTTCTGTAAACTCAAATTATAAATCCCCCATCTACACAAGCCACAAGGTTAGTTACAGAACATAATTACCAAATGCTGGGTATCCATAAGAAATTCTGGATCGCATGGAAGCAAATCACTTTCAAATATCATTTTTTTCAACAGCAGTCTCTCGGGCATTTCAAGAAGCATCTGCTGTGCATGTCGAGTAAATGTGATGCAAACACGATTCGGCGCATCAACGATGAATAAAATAATTTGGGCGGTGGGGTTTCGGTGGAGAAAAGGAGGGATTGAGAAGAGAAAAACTCGTCGGTAACGAGGGGTTGAAAAAGGAGAACCGTGACGACCACGTAGGGAAGGAGAAGGGGAGGAGACAAAGAGGGAGATAAATCTCAATTTTTATCAATACTCCAGCTGAATAAAAACACTGGACCCTCATCCCTTTATATAGGAGGGATGACATTACAAAAATAGAAAATTAATTTAATTTGACCACTAATTTATCCTAATTGGACTCTAACTAATTAACCGATCAAATTTAAAATCAAATCTACGAATAAATGTTGGAGATCACAGGCGATCTTAATTATTTAATTAGAGGTACGATAATTTAAATAAATGTAAATAAAATTGACCATTAAAATTTAACTAAAATTTGGCCCTATCCGTTGGGTCCACGCTGTATCAACTCTCCTCCGCTTTAAAAATTCGTCTCCCGATGAATTGCTTGATGTAGGTGCGCGGTTGGAGAACTTCATCTGGATTTGTTGAACGAATATCCCCAATTTTGACCACTTTCCATGTTACGTTTATGATTTTTTACCATCTGAGGATGTGGCTGCAAATGTTCTACCCCTTCATTCAAAATAGCACACCTTAAGTGGCCACCAACTTTAATCTTTAAATAAAAGGCTTTGATTGGGGTGTTTTTCTGTAAAAGTCCCAAATCGGCCCCAATTCGTATTTCCATTTCCAGTCCCTACGTTTCAGGGATTTGAAACCCTTTGGAGACTCTTTCCCCCATGTTAGGGTTTCGTATCTCCTTAATAGAAATGGGCGGTGGCGGCGGGCTAGGTTGGATGGCAGTGCGCGGCGGCCGCGCATCAGGCAGGGAAGCCTCGGGCGGCGCCGAGGAACGAAGTGCGGCGACTCCCGCTTGTGCACGTGCTGATGATTGCGCCTGACGCGTGCGTAATGGCCAATGTAGGTCGAGATCGGGAGGCGGCGGCACTGCGGGTGGCGAAGATGGTGCACCTGTGGTGTGCGGGCTGTGTGCGAGTCGTAACTTCACGTTATTCACTCCTAGGATAGCGGAGGTGCGCGGCACCGTGATGACGAAATGGGAGAAGTGGAGCTGGGCGACCGTTGGTGTAGCCGTTCGGGGAGGCGGAGGGGGTGGGATCTCGAACCAGGGTTATTTGGCAGGAGGGTTTTGCAGGACGGGTGACATCGGGACTTCCTGGACAGCAACGACGGGACCTTCGGCAGGGAGATCATTATGCTCTTCCACGATGCTTTCGTCGTAAATTGGTCCCGCATTTTCTTGGACAGCAACTTCGACTTCGAATCCAGATGCTTCGTCCGCACTTTCATCGAGAATCGCCCCTTTGTCTTCATTGTTTGGTTGCACAGGAGTTGTATCAAATAAACCTTCATCTAGAATGGAAATACCTTCATTTTTTGGGCTGAAATCAGGTTGAACCGCGGCTGCAAAAATCTGATTTTTGTCGTTGATGGATGAATCTTCGTCGTTTAGCGCGTCCAACCATGCTTGAACCTTGATGGACGCTACAAGTCGCTGCCGGAACTTCTTTGAACGTGAATGCGAGTGCGAACCATGAGATGGCTGGCTGAGACCGAACTTCAAACACCAATATTCGACAAGATCGTCGAATCGTAGGAACGATTCGGTATCAATGCTCTGATACCAAATGATGCAAACACGATTCGGCGCGTCGACGATAAATAAAATAATTTGGGCGGTGGGGTTTCGGTGGAGAAAAGGAGGGATTGAGAAGAGAGAAACTCGTCGGTAACGAGGGGTTGACGAAGGAGAACCGTGAAGACCACGTGGGGAAGGAGAAGGGGAGGAGATAGAGAGGGAGATAAATCTCAATTTTTATCAATACTCCAACTGAATAAAAACACTGGACCCTCATCCTTTTATATAGGAGGGATGTCATTACAAAAATAGAAAATTAATTTAATTTGACCACTAATTTATCGTAATTGGACTCTAACTAATTAACCGACCAAATTTAAAATCAAATCTACGAATAAATGTTGGAGATCACATGCGATCTCAATTATTTAATTAGAGGTACGATAATTTAAATAAACATAAATAAAATTGACCATTAAAATTTAACTAAAATTCGGCCCTATCTGTTGGGTCCACGCTGCATCAACTAATGATGCAAACACGATTCGGCGCGTCGACGATAAATAAAATAATTTGGGCGGTGGGGTTTCGGTGGAGAAAAGGAGGGATTGAGAAGAGAAAAACTCGTCGGTAACGAGGGATTGAAGAAGGAGAACCGTGAAGACCACGTGGGGAAGGAGAAGGGGAGGAGATAGAGAGGGAGATAAATCTCATTTTTTATCAATACTCCAACTGAATAAAAACACTAGACCCTCATCCCTTTATATAGGAGGGATGGCATTACAAAAATAGAAAATTAATTTAATTTGACCACTAATTTATCCTAATTGGACTCTAACTAATTAACCGACCAAATTTAAAATCAAATCTACGAATGTTGGAGATCACAGACGATCTCAATTATTTAATTAGAGGTACGATAACTTAAATAAACGTAAATAAAATTGACCATTAAAATTTAACTAAAATTCGGCCCTATCCGTTGGGTCCACGCTGCGTCAACTCTCCTCTGCTTTAAAAATTCGTCACTCGACGAATTGCTGGATTTGCAGGCTTGGATGACGAATCGGCGTGCTCATTTATCGTCTGGAAGAATTGGTGTGGAGCGAACGACGAAGTCCATACGCGGGCGTGGATGACGCGGCCGTTGTGGTTGAAGAACATGTGCGGCGTGAACGGTGGCGTTTTCTTGTTTGTTGTCTCTTCCTTGAGATGTTCGAAGAATTGATGAGGCATGAACAACATGGCCTTCGGAGAACCCATAGTGAAGCAATGACACAAGGAGAGGAGGGGAGGAGATGTGGCCAAAGAATGAAGCCATGGGGTCCTTATATAGGGAAAGCCCAAGACCCTAGTCCTATTTCGATAAGGAGGGTCCTCAGATTCCTGATTTGCAGCATGCTTTTTTAAATATTTGTGCAGCCAGGGGCCTGGGCGCAATTTTCGTACCCCTTCATTCTTCTTTTCTTTTCTATTGCTTTTGGCCTTTCTGCAAATAGGTGATTCTTGGGATTTTTCTTTGTAAATTTTACCATTCAATCTCAAATCCCTAGAATCGAGGGATTCGACTCCTTTGGTTGAAATAACACCCGATAGGGTTTCTTTCTTCCCCAGCAAGAGGCGGCGCGACGCGGGATGGGAGAGGCGACGGGGAAGGCGCGCTGCGGGTGCGGGGAAGGTGCGACGATGGCGATCGCGTGGGGAGGAGAGGAGCGGCTGGCGGAGGCGGCTGTTCGGCGAGGCGAGGGGGAGGCGATGCTGGGAAGGGTGGGGAGGTCAGAGCGAGCGGGAGGAGGGGGGGGGTCCTGGGGAAGGCGGCATCAGGCGGAGTCGCGTGGCTGGCGCACGAGAGGGCGCGGAGTGCTGGGAGGGAGGCGATGCAGATGATTGAGAGTGGGGCTGGGACGATGGGAAGGTCGCTGGGAGAGGGTTGGTGGGTTCGGAGGGGAATCGAGGGCGAGGCGGCGTGGAGGCGTATGTGTTCCACGGGCTTTGGCGGGGCCGAGTTGAGGCGCGGCCGAAGTCGAGGGAGGGCGGCGTGGGATGGTGGGGGAGCCGGTGGGGAAAGGCGGTGAGAGGGAGATGGCGGAGAGGCAGGCGACTGAGGCTGGCTGGGTCGCAGGGTGAAGAGGGGGGCCGCGGGAAGGGGTGGGTTGGTGCTGGGAGGCGTAGGCGCATGCGAGAGGGGGAGAGGCGGCGGCCGGGATGACGGAGGGGCTGTTAGGGTGGAGATGACTACCGTGAGGGCTGGGGTGGTTAGGGGGGTTACCTGGCCTGGCTGGGGTTGTGCCGGGATGGCCGGAGGGGGCAGCGGAATCGATTCCGGTGGCGGAATCATATCTGGGATCTCCTGGACAGCAGTCGGATCTTCATTCACGGTGGGGTTTTTTTCGTCAAAACTCGCGACAGCGGCTTCGACGGGTGGAGGCTTTGTTTGGGCGTCGCAGAAGGCCTCAAAGTTAACCATTAGATCCCGAAACATGGAATGGAAGTTGGTTTGCAAATCACGTAGCATGTGCTCCGTCTCCTTGTTGTAGGCATCGATGGTGGAGATGACTCGTCGTGTTTGTTCGGATGAACGATGATCCCTTGATGCATGCCGGTGCGAGCGCCTGGACGGATCGTTAGATCGTGAGGACGACCTAGATGCCATGCTTTGATACCAAGTGATGCAAACACGATTCGACGCGTCGACGATAAATAAAATAATTTGGGCGATGGGGTTTCGGTGGAGAAAAGGAGGGATTGAGAAGAGAAAAACTCATCGGTAACGAGGGGTTGAAGAAGGAGAACCGTGAAGACTACGTGGGGAAGGAGAATGGGAGGAGATAGAGAGGGAGATAAATCTCAATTTTTATCAATACTCCAACTGAGTAAAAACACTGGACCCTCATCCCTTTATATAGGAGGGATGGCATTACAAAAATAGAAAATTAATTTAATTTGACCACTAATTTATCCTAATTGGACTCTAACTAATTAACCGACCAAATTTAAAATCAAATCTACGAATAAATGTTGGAGATCATAGGCGATCTCAATTATTTAATTAGAGGTACGATAATTTAAATAAACGTAAATAAAATTGACCACTAAAATTTAACTAAAATTCAGCCCTATCCGTTAGGTCCACGCTGCATCAAAATGCCTTCCCCAGAGTCCCCTACTTGTAAAGCACACCCACCCAATCGCCCCTTGATGAAATTTGCACCAACAAAACCAACACATTAAAGGTTAACGACCGTCCACAAATTTATATTAATACCAAGTCAGCCAACAAAGTCTACGTGAAAGTCAATAGACTCAATACAAAATTTCACTTGCTCCTTTCCCATGAATTCCAATATTGTGATCAAGCTTATCACATTTTTCACAATGTGCCTAGTTGATTTAAAGGCAATATCATTCGTCTATAGTTGAATTGTCCAACTCACCCCTTGTCAAGATCAATCATGTCTTTATATGAAGGCAATTGTATTCCCAATTGCAAAAAAATCAATCTTTGACATATAATCAAGCCAAGAAATGCTAAACTATTCTCCCAAACTTCTTTTGAGATAGGATACTAAAGAATCAAGTGCTCAAGCCCTTATCATCTATCTTGCACTAATGGTAAGTAGTGTATGTTGGTCATGGGTGCTCGCCATCTATAAACCTTGGTAGCTAAGTTGTGGTTAGACAAACTAGAAGTCTAGATATACCCGTGGATTGATAGTAATGTAGAACACATACTGAGAAAAGTGATCAATAGTTGTGATGTTTATACCTTGAATGCAAGCATAGCCACTCCACTATAAAATTGCCCTCTTTGTCTTTTTTGATCGCTGAAGGTGATAGGAAAGAATCGTTTATATATATGTATGTATATGGAGAAGACAAGGAGTGAATGAAGTTATTCAGTAAGGTGTAATGTAGAACACATACTGAGAAAAGTGATCAATAGTTGTGATGTTCATACCTTGAATGCAAGCATAGCCACTCCACTATAAAATTGCCCTCTGTCTTTTTTGATTGCCGAAGGTGATAGGAAAGAATCGTTTATATATATGTATGTATATGGAGAAGACAAGGAGTGAATGAAGTTATTCAGTAAGGTGTGCAGGTAAAGAGAGCATGCCTCAATCTTTTTTAGTTGAGACAGAAGGATTGGGATGGAATGGAGAGATTAGACGTTGATCAGATTACCCTATCGTCTGGTTCAATAAATAGAGATGGTGAAACAAAAAGTGAAAGGTTGGAAAACGTAATGCTGCAATAGTTGCCCGACTTGTCTGATTAATCTATCCGACAACGTTATTCGGTTTGGTGACCGAATAGAATAGCTTAGACCAAATAGCTTTGACCGAATATATGTATGTATACAGAGAAGACAAAGAGTGAATGAAGTTATTCGGTAAGGTGTGCAGGTAAAGAGAACATGCCTCAATCTTTTTTAGTTGAGACAAAAGGATTGGGATGGAGTGGAGAGATTAAACATTGACCATATGACCCTATCGTCTGGTTCAGTAGACAGAGATGGTGAAACCAAAAGTGAAAGGTTGGAAAACGTAATGCTGCAATAGTTGCCTGACTCGTCTGATTAATCTATCCGACAACTTTATTCGGTTGGGTGACCTAATAGAATAGCTTAGATCGAATAGTTAGCCGACCAATGAAAAAATAACATTTATTATTATTTTTTTCGAGTACTTTCTTCGATGTAAAGTAAAATTTAGATGGGTAATGTTTAATTGTAATTTAGTTGGTACTTTTATCTTGTTAATCATTTACCTTACATGTATGAATATACAAGATTTTCTGTAATAAACCTATTTTTTATATTCAAAATAATTAAAAATTTCCAATCGAATATTTCTGATTAGTCACTTGAACATTATTTATTCTTTATCTAGGGACCCTTCCAACTTAATACCGGATATTGACTTTTGCAAAACGGAGGAAAATGTGAGCATACATAGTTTTGCGAGGTTAGGTGCATGAAGGTAGACAAACTTCTAAATGAGAGGGTGGAAGTGCAAATATTATATATATATATATATTATCCTTCTCTTAGCCATTATGTGACTTAACTTACCTTACCTTAAAGTTGATAGAAAAGATATTATATATTGTCAAAGTATAGGTGGGTGAGAGGGAACTTGCTAATATATGTTAGGGGGAGTCGAAGCCGACATGTGCTCGAGAAGACCTAAGGATGGAGCATGATGTCGAGGGTGTAGGGTCTTAAGTGATGGGTCCTTGATCTCTGATTGAGCTTCGATAATGTTTATCACCCTCGTGACTACAAAAAATGAGGGTGTTCGGTAGACATATTGAGAATTTATATTTCATGAGCGAGTGTAGCTAGTGACCCTAATAAGGTTTATTGATAGTAAGAAGTAGAGACAGAGCAAAGCGAATGTAATAGACCCATTTCCTCTGCCTTGATTTATATTCCTTATTCTCAGTCGTGCTTCCATTTGCTTATCAAAGGCTTTCAGATGTTAATCCAAGCATGCTGTTAATATGAATCTAAAATCCCGCAGGGTAAGTTATAAACATTTTCCAACTCTTTCCACTAAGTGCACAGCTTCCAGCTTGGAGTGGTCTTATTCCCTTCTCATTAACCAAAGTTAGATCTTAACCTTGATAGGAATGTTGGTCTTCGATGCACACTTATAATCTTGATCGAATGGATTCATACTCTCCCCTCAGATATTCTTGTGAGAAATGGCCATAACAAAATTTCCTACCATTTCATTTTTTGCAATCTCACAGCCGATCCCAAGATCATCAACTTAGGAAAGTTTATATATAGTCGGCTATTGTGGTTCTCGTCATGCGAGACGGGGTAGGCAGATTTTCTCGTGCGTCTGTCAGGCGGGGGGAAAAAGGAGTAGGTCAATTCCCTTTCTTCGCAAAATCGTCCCTCTCCCTCTTCTTTGTCATATTATATTAGTTGATTCTCACTTGATTTAGATATCAGTCTCGAAGTTGTCCGGCAATCTGAAGCAAGGGAATGATGAGGCCTTGAATAGGTGCGGGAGATGACCCTGCTTAGCTAGATTTCCGGGAAAGAAAGATGAATCAAAGACCATTATCTATCTGTGCTTGATGAGAATCTTCTCAGAAAATAGTCATTTTGATATTGAAAACAGTCACTGCAGGTACACAACCATACGTCTATCCAAAATTCAGAATTGATACCCACTGTTGAACTCCAACTGAAGGATGCTGACAATTAATGATTGCACTTTGAGCACACCATTGTGAACTACGAAGTTCTAGAAGGATAGCCTCGACTATTCGTCCAACTCTAGAGTCTATCAATAAAATGCAAAACGATATTGTCCAGAATCCATGTTCCCTAGTAACCACATCATCCACTTTGGAAGGAGGTACAAATTCCACATCCTCATATTCCCCAGCCTCGTCTCCTTCCACCACTTTCGTGCAGATCGTAGCCCACTTTACAAGAGGCATTCTTCCCTCCTACTCGAAGCACCTGAATCCTGACATGATTGTCTTCATTGAATGCATGCATTCTCCTAGTAACTTCAACGTGGTAAAAAAAGAGTGATCTAATTGCAAAAGCATGGTCACGACAACCATCGACAAGAACAATGACGTCGTTCACATGTGAATTGGAGTAGGGTGGAAATTGTGGGGTCATATTTCTTCCTATAAGGTTGTAAAAGTCGGTAGTCGGTACTCGGTCGGTCAGATCACTGACTAAGGATTAATCGGTAGTCGGGCGATTAAGCGGATATAGTCGGGCTTTAACCGGCTTTGATTTTTTAAATATGTCATTTTTATACACATATTATAATATATTTACATAGATTTATATATATTTTTACTATCATAATGAATCATATCATAATGAATCAAAAGAAGTAATTGAATTTAAATAAAACATTAAGCGTATTAGAATAAGTTTACTTTTTAAAAAGTAAGAGAATATGGTATCTCTAAGCAAAAATTGGTTGACTAATGGACCTAGTCGGAATTAGTCGATTTTCGATCGACCACCCCACTGACTAGACTAGTCGACTTTTACAACATCTGTAAAGCCCTTTTTATTGCCATGTAGCATAGATATTCAAAGCCTCCACTATGCTGTGGATGCTTTCATCCAAGCAATAAATATTTGGTGTACTCAGCTTTGAAGAAATGAACAAAGTTCTTTCTGTCTAATTGGATCATCCACATCTATGGCGATTGTGATGACATACTATGCAGATTGGTGAGATGTATTATGGATCTCAGTTCAGTTCTTAGATCCCAAGGAAGGTGTTAGATCACCAAGGCCCTAAATGTCGGTTTCGGTTACCATTTCGGTATCGACCAAAACAGAATTTCGATGGAATTTTGGTGGAATTTCGACCGGAATTTCGGTCATTTCGGTCATTTTTTGTACTAGGACCCCCATATTTCGGTCATTTCGGTCATTTCGGTCGAATTTCGATTTCGACTGGATATCGATATTCGATAGAAATTCGACCGAATTTCGCTGAAATTTGAGGCCATGCCGTCAACACTTTGGAAAGGGATTTATGCGGTATTTCTTGAGATATGGTTGTTATAGGAACCTATATGGGTGTTACGACGCAACGACTAGATTGAGGATGGTGTGTTTGAAGAGAGGTTTTCCTACGTTGTTTGCTTTCTTGTCCGAACCTTAAGGTGTTTGGCTGACACTTGGGATGACATCTCCTTTTTTCTCAACTTTTTACTCTGAATTGATGGATCAGAAAGTGGCTGACCTTGTGGAGCTGGAGTCTTTGGATGGACTGGAGAGCCCATCCGGTGAGCGTGATCATCGGTGTCAGGTTGTGATGGCATGTCTTTTCGATTAAGAAGGCTTGCAAGATTATGCTAGGGACCACGCCTTTTGATCCTGGGGTGCTCTGCAGATTGTAAGAGAATCTAGATATGGAAATCACCAACAAGAATTAAGGTTTTATTACAAAAAAAGAATTAAGGGTTTGTATGTTTGCTGAGGCACGGAATGGTGAATGCATTGGATTACTAACTGTTGTTCCTGAGAATCGCCACAGATTGTGCTCGTTGTTCGATGGTTGATGGGGATATTGATCACTTCAGGTGCGAGAGCTCCTGGGGCATTTGGGAGAAATTGGTGTGTCCTGATGTTGTGTCCGATTGTTCCTCCAGATTTTTGGGGCTCTCTGGGCTCAAGGTGGCATGGATCTGAGATGGTCAGAACAAGTATCATGGTCATGGTGTTGCGCTGTGGGCCATTTGGTTAGCAATGAATGGGATAACTTTTGACAATATATATTTTTTGATATATGGTAGAACATTTGAAATTTTTGGCTGCTTGGTCTTTGTAAATTTTGATAATAGCACGTACTTGTAACCTTGTGCATTAATGAAGTTTTTTGCTGTTCATGTAATCGGTGCATCACCCTTTTATCTTCCACAATAATTTGTTGAAATGTTATAATTTACCGCATGCACTTTGTGATGTCCGCATCTTTGATGACCATGCACTGTCTATATATCCTTTTGAGGCGAATCATTTGTCGATTTGGCGAATGTTTTGCTGTTTAGGCAAACTGTTCATTCAACATATTCTTGTCTTATTTTCCCCCATGCCAATTTTATGAATTATTACTATGGACATGTCCAATGTGGGAAATTACCCCCTCTCATTGCTCTCTCCTATTTATTCATGGTTAAACCGAGAGTTTTTAGTTGTAGGAGCTTACAATACAAAATAAAGCAAGATACTAGACACCATGATGCCAGTGAAGGATAATAAGAAGGGATAAATGCGGTTCATCATGTGTTTTTATTCAGTTGGTTTGTGCATAGACAAGGGATAATCATTGTACACAGAGATATGATGGATGATGCAATCGTAAGGCAACCACTTATCATGAAATATGTTGGGATAAAGTTCATTTATATCCCGTGATAAGCCATACTACATCCAATCAATCATGGTAATTTAAAAAGATTGCTGTGTGTATGGCTGTAAACATTCACTAAATAAAAAATGACCTTGTCATGCCGTTTTACACTTGTAGTAGATCACATCTAGATGTATTTTTCTAACTAAATGTTCAGCTTTTCTCAAAAAAGGTTTAGATCCAGCTCTTGTAGTTTTGGTGACTTCACTCTCCTCAGTGTTGCAGTAGGTATTCAGTTGAAGGGATCACTTTATAGAATATACTCGATATTCAGGAGAATGTTTGGAATTATTTGATTATTTTTTTTATTTTTAATATAAAAATTATGTTTGATATATATATGTATATGTGAGATATTGGTCTTAAATAAACATATATAGGAGATACTTCAATTAGGACATGGTTCTTCAACTCAGGAAGGCCGCCTCTTTTTTTGTAGAAAGCACTAGCATTTTGTAAAATAGGTAAACAATTTGTATTAGAATGTACAATTTTGATGTTAGTTTTAGTAAAAAATATAATGTGTAGTTTTGCATTTTACAACATGCGGTTTTGCTTTACAATGTGCATTTATAATACAAATGTTTACATATTTTATAAAATTATTGGTGTATTATACAAATTGGGGACGACCTACCTAAACTCGGGAAGAACCATGCCCTTTTTGAAGCATCTTTTATATATATGGGTAAAATGAGGCTGTCCTATGGGCAAGCTAACTTGGCTCCTCCCATCCCCATTTCCCCCGTTTTTTTTATTTTTTGAAAAACGCTTCAGTGTATTTTCATCACTATATCTCTGTATTATGTCATTCAAATTTTAGTGTGAAAGACTCTACAACCTCCTTTTTAGACATTCATTTTTAACGGTCTCAGAGCTCATCTTGATGGAGGTTGTAGGGATCTCTGTTTCATACGAAAGTCGAATGACATAATACATGGATATAGTGATGAAAATACACGGAAGTATTTTTATGGGAGGGGGGCAAGTTAGCCTCCCTCAAGGGCAGCCCCATTTTACCCTATATATATGACCATCAATCAACAAAAATCCAAGATAAAAGTGCCTATCAACAAGCAGAGCACATTTGTGGTGATATCGGGATAAATGAGGACCTTAAAAAAGTTTGCAAACTTGCAATAATCCGCTGAATATATGGGACAAATATTCGGTTTGGATGAATATTGACTGAAAAGCTATATTCTATTCGGTCACGCATATTCGGTCCATTCGCCAAATATTGCAAAGCGCTCCCCCAATTCCCATGGAAAGTTTCAGAGTAGTTTTATATCACGGGGAGCACCTGTCTTATTCGTATAACCCACGATTGAAATTGTTGAATCTTTGTTAATTCTGACATCATGGAATTAAACTTTAATAATGGTTTACCTAGTTACAAAACGTAACTTCCAGAGTTTGATATCATAATGTCTCTACATGGCCTCTCTCTGTCCATTTCAACCTTTCTGATCCTTAATGTATCTTCTACTTTCGTTGCAGCTCTCACTTAAAACCGAACGTGAAACGAAGAGGGAGAAGTATTTTCCGTTGAGGAAGTATGCCATTAAAGCTTAGAAATTGTCGTCTTAGTTTTTGGGCTTTTCTGTTTAATCTTGAATCATTTAGACAACTGTTTTAGTGAAATTGAATTCTTTTTATGATTGTCATGAGATTGTCATATTCCTTTTCAGCGTACCAGCAGTCTGTATTTCAATGTACCTTTCTTGTTAGGTAGAGATATTTTTTTTCATTGTCTCCTATGCTGGTTTAACTGCCCCACAATTCGTCAATTCCGATCTTTGTTCTCTACATTTGCATAGTGTGAAGGGTAAATTACAATTTGGGACCCTAGTCTGAATTAAAATTGTTGGATCTTATGCATAATGCAGATGCTTGACAATATTACAAAATGTTTTTTTAATAGGTGCATCTCCGAGATTCTACAATTACAGTTATGTTCCTACTTTTTTGCATTTTAACTTGTGCCCCTATCTTCTTCCACGGTTAATGCTTGTGCCTTTCCATGTGTTTTTTTGTCGGTGAGATAAGCTAAACATGGTTTCTACAAGCCAAGGTCTTGTTGAACAATATTTTCCTACACTTGTGACATCGTAATTTTAGAGGAAGCAGATATTCTTGGGAGGGGGATGAGATGTTAGTTGGGAGGGGCTCAAGGACAAGGCGGTTGGGGTTGAAGGAGGGTCGGGTCGTAGAGGTGGAAGGGTTGAGGGAGTCAATGGAGGAAGTGGTTGTGGGAAGGTTCTTCAGGTTGCTCGGAGATGTGGACATGCTCTCATATTCATGGTGGTGGGTTTTAGGAATCCACTTTGAGGTTGTGTGCTAATGGTAGAGAAGCTCATGATGGAATGTGGAGGGAGGAGTGTGTCGTCCACATTGGTTGGCCGAGTTGGGGGAGTGTGTGCTAGTGGTGGAGAAGCTCATGATGGAACGTGGAGGGAGGAGTGTGTCTCTCACATTGTCGATGGTCGAGCATTGGGAACAAGCTACAAGGTTTGAGAAATTGTGACCAAGACTTTCACAGGAGGAAGGAGTTGAGGAGGCATCGATACCACAGGAGGAGAGCACGAAATTGTTAGGAGACATGAGATATGCTCCCTCCCTGCTGCCTTCTTCTTGGGCTTTGGCCCCCACCTCTTTTGCCCTTGAGCCCTCATGCAAATCTCCTTTGCCCCCTTCCCACATCCATCCCTCATTTGTCCCATGAGCCCCTGGCTCCATCCCTCCTTTTCCCCCCTAGTTGCTCGCCCAGTCCTTCAAATCCTTCCCTTCTTCCCTTGTGTTTGGAGCTTACTCCCATGGCCAAAGAACCCTGTCTCCTAAGAGGGAGCTCGAAACGCTATGGTAAAACCCAACGGGTTTGATGAACCCAACTCCAAACTTAATACACAAACAATGATCTGGTTGTCAGCAAGGTCTTTGTCCACGATCTCAGTTGCAGCACATCAATTGAAGTAAGAAGATAAAAGATGAGGGTAGAGGATGATTGCTATTATCGCTTGTAACCTTTTTGCTTAATCTATTTATGCGTGTACCCTTGCTTTTAATGATTGTTAAGAGGGGAATGGATAACAACTAATTTGAAAGGTTTAACTGTTATTGTCCCAAGAAGGTAGGGTTACAGTTGATATTATAAAAAACTTGGGAGCATGCCTATAATTGTAGTATCTCAAAGGGGCGTAATTGTAAAGAATCTTATTATTATTAGATAAACTGTTCAAATTCATTCATCAGTAGAGTAGAGCATTAAGTAGAGTTTAAGTGTTTAAGAAGTATATGGTTGGAGAAGGGGCCTGCACATGCACGGGGCACAAGAAATCCATCTAACATAAATCACAAGCCCGAAGGACAAAATAACATAAATCAGGAGGTCTACCACAACATTACGGCTTCCATGGCAACAATCTCGGTGAGGAAGAAGAGCATATGTCGGATGAACCAGGGAGGCAATCAATGTAGGATGTAGCCATCGAAGAACACTCCCATGTTTGTATCTTTACCATATCAAGGACTACAAAATCAATTGGAACTGCATGTCTTGCACCTTTACCACGTCTTCCAAAGGACCTCAGGGTCATTTAATGGATCGATCGGCGAACTGAAGGATCATGCGTGTTTGCTTGAGTGGAACCAACCCGAATTTCTGCAACAATGACGAGGGCAAGAAGTTGGTGGAAGAACCGCTGTCAAGCAAGGTTCGCTCGAAGACTTGGTCAAAAATCTTGCATCTGATCAAAGGTGCTCCTTTGTCTTACTTCTTTTGAGGGAGATTGCAGATGGCTGCAACTGTGGCCATGGTAAGGACGTGCCTCTCGACTTGTTGGCATCTGTTGTTATGGGTTGGTCGACGCTTATTTGTACATGCCTCCTTCAAGCCCTTTTTTGCAGCAGGCATGTATTGCATGGCTTTCATCAGTGGTTTATCTCAACAGTTAAATTGTTAAGAATATCCACAACTCTTGGATCAAACAATGCACTTTTTCTTTTTTCATTTTTTGGATTTTTCTGTTGCATCAGGAAAAGGATTATTGATAGAGTCGAAATCAAGAGTAGTGTTCTTATTTACAACAAAATTCTTGTCCATAATATTCTGTACATCCGGATCAAAAAAAGATGTACATGCTGCAGATGAAGGTGTTGCTGTTGGTGGACAAGCAAAAAGCGCGGTCTCTGCTCAGTCGACTGGTGCTGGATCGAATGTTGATGCTGGTTCCTACATGGTTGGCACAGCTTAACTTTGACAACGATCATCGTTTTGATCTTTTTGCTTTTTTTTATTTTTTGTTCTTTTTTGATGGTGAAGGTGGTTGATGACAACTGGCATGGCTCCTCCTTACTGACTTGAACATGTAGCTGACACAACTGATGCAGAAGATGACGATTCGCCTGACAAAGCTTTATTCTTCCCTTTGCTTACGATAGATGGAGGCAACGTCCTATCGCTCCTGAGAGTGATAACATTAGATAAAATAAAATCACGATCATCTGACTCTACAAGCACATAGTGGACGTTACATTCTACAAGCTCTTTCCTCTTGAAGTTATTGGAATTTGCTTCGACCTGAGCTGGGATAGGAGTTTCTATGGCGGTCATGTCGTTTAGCTTCTTTGTCATTTCTGCTAGACCCTTTACTAGTTGGGCCAAGCAATCCAGATTGGGGTTCATGGGAGCTGCCTCAGGAGATTCAACATGCTGTCTACACTGTGACTGCTGGTGGGGAGTTGAGGTCGAAACTACTGGTAATGTTGTGAAGGTGGAGGAAGCTGGTGCTGTTGGTATAGAGGATATTGCTGTTGCGATGCAGCCGCATACTAGTGATACTGCGGTTGCGGATTGTACTGCGACCGAGGGTACCGCTGTAACGGTCTCCAATTGTGATATTGTAGAGACTGGTGCAGTCGCATACTAGTAATATTGCGGGTGCGGACTGTACTGCGACTGAGGGTATTGATGTAACTGTCTCCAATTGTGATATATTAGAGACTGGTGATGCTGATATTGAGGTTGAGGATGGGAGGAATGTGCGAAGCGACCACCCTGAGGTTGGTGGCAAGTCCTGTTGGCTAGTGGCTGTCCCTCGGGTTGTCCAGTAGGACGGGCTAGCTGTGCATCATTGCTCCATACACCATTGACTTCCTAGACCATGGGTGGTGGTCGGAATGCTGGATCAGAAGATGGAAGGTAATCTGGTTGGTAGACCACCATCTGTTGCTGTGGTGGGGCCTGCTCAAGTGTCTGCACGTAGCAAATGTGCTGGATCGCTAGGTGTTGTTGACTCGACTGAGGCTGATGTGGCGCTGATGGTTCGTCCTTCTTCTCAGCATGAGTCTTTGATGATGGTGTCGTCGATTGGCATGAATTGATGGTGCTTATCAGCAGCTCCAACTGCTTGGTGATTTGGTACAGCTTGTCCAAGTTCTACGTCCTCTATTCGATCACAATGAGCTTCTCGACATCTTGTGACTACTTTTCAGTAATGTCAACCTTAGAAAGATGGCCTCCAATGATATTGAGGTTGGAGTTCTCCTCCTTCTTTGCCTCACAGGATGTTGTCATGTGAACTGGCTTGTGGAGGACCTGAGGTTGTCTCTAATAAGCACGTGATGAAGAGAGGGCGGTCTCTTCCTTGACCATTTCTTCAAAAATCCGTCATACCACATCTTCATCCTTGTTAAAGTAGGATCCCCCACAAGCAGCATCTACTAGTCTCTGGCTCTCTACATTCAAGCCTCCAAAAAGTGCCGGACCAAGCTGGTCCTCGGTATATCATGGTGGGGGTATTTCTCCAGCAGTTCTGTAAATTGTTCCCATGCTTCATGGATAGAATCGTGGGTAGCCTGGACGAAGTTGCTGATCCTGTCTCACATCTGGTTGAGCCGACCGAGAGTAGAATTTGTGAAGGAACACATATTTAAGTTCCTCCCAGGCCGTCATGATCTTTCCCAAAAGGTTGGCCCAATAGAGGGCCTTGTCTTGTAAGCTGAAGGGGAACACTGCCATCTTCATGGGTAGTCTTGTAGATGCGAGAGAACTGCTGCAGGTGAATGCTCGGCTCCTCGTTGGTATTCCCATGAAATGATGGCAAGAGTGTAAGGAATTGGAGCTTGAGCTCGAAGTGAGCATGGACCGGAGGGATGCAGATCCATTCGGTCATTCGACTGTCTCTTGGATTATATGTCTCCTTTAGCGTTGGTTTTGGGTTCCCATTCCCTGTGCTCTCCTCTTCTTCGGGGTCATTCAGGGTATTTATTCATCACCTCCTCCTGCTGGCATGTTCCTCATGTCATTCATCATATCTTGAAAAGCAGTCTGTACGAGGGCTTGTTCTGGCAGTTGTTTCTGGATGGCTTGTATGGAAGCCAACAACTGACCATTCGCTTGATTATGATATGGCATGGAACCTTGTTCTGGTTGGGGCGGCTGGTTCCCCTTGCCCTTCCCTTAGGGAGCCATCTCTCGGTCCGAGTATGAGGAAATGAGTTCTGGATTGGGATCCAGCATGGACTTCTATCTGCAATATGAGAGAATCCCAATCGGACCATTTGAAATTGAATCCCAATTCTTGTGTTGAATCATGAATTAGGGTCAATCCCAGATGGTTGTGAATGGATTAATAGATGTAGTCTGCAATCGACCTCCATGCACAACGGGTGGAAGGAGGACAAGAGTGGTCTCGATTTATTAGAGATAAAGGGAGATGGAAAGAAAATGAGGAGTCCGGAGATCGGTTCGCAAGGTCCGAATCAGGTTCTTGGGAATCGTCTCGAATTATTGATGAGGTCGAGTCCATGGAATTGATGTGGGTATCGGCGAGGTCCCGACTAAACCATGAGACAAGAGAAGATCGATGCAAGAAGAAGGATACCGTGGTCAACGAGGAATAAAAAGGTGTGTAAAACAGTAGAAAGGCTCAAAATGACCAGGGGGTCAAAGAGAAGAAACATAGACAAATTTTGCGTAAATGCTCTAGACTTGATCTTTGAACCTTACTCTAGATCCCTACAAACACAATACAAAATTAGATCCACCAACTCTACACATGTGAAGCCGTTAAGGATCGACTATTTATTATCTTTTTATTTTTAATCTTGTTATTTTAGGCATATCTTATAACAAGTCCTTAACACACTAACCATATAGGAGGGAGAGTACTGCTAGAAAAGTATCATGTACTTGTCTTCCTACTTTGTAATATGAAGTCTGCACTTTTTGAGGTCCTTGTAACCCTTTTTGGATCCCTACTTAGCTAAAGAAATAGAGGGAGGAAGCCGATGGGCGAAACTACTACTTCAGACCTTGCTCACAATGGAATCACCTGTGGACGTGCAAGGACCTACCTGGACACAAAATGATAAGACAAACATCCCCGTGAGGGTGTGGCCTAAGCTCTGTACTTCGGACCAAGTCGATGTTCCACATAAGGTGGGAACACCATCGCTGACAAGACCCTACTCGGTCACGTAAGATAGAAGTGCCATTACTTTGGAAATCCAGGCGATACACAAGGCAGATACAGACTGGACTTTTCTTTTTAATCCTTAGCGGGTCGTGCCTCACTCATGTGAGGGATTTTGATCCCCTCCTAAGGTACTTCAAAACAATGAGGGCTTTATGAACCCAAGGCAATGAAGTCCATTACAGATTTTAATTAAGGTCAAAGTTTATTTAGCAGTCCTTTTGTTTTAGTTTTTAGATTTTCACTTTTTTGGATATTTTTCATACACGTGCCTAACGATTTTGTAGATTCTGTGCCCTCCATCAGACGACTACTGCTGCTCTGGAAGAACATGGAAGAAGGTGGGTTTCCCTGATCTTTGATCGTTGATTCCTTGCTCCTTTGGCGGTCTCTGATGCGACTATGGGGCTCTACACGACCGGGAGGGTCGTTTGCAGCTAATGATGTGCTCGAGAAGGTCCAGGACCTAGCGATGGGATCTTAGTGTGTCGAAGAAGCTGGAGCATCTGGTGAACCTGTGCAGGTGCGATTCTTGGCCCAGGAAGGACCCTTCTGGCATTGAACTTGCACAAAAAAGTTCCTCGGCTTGAGGCGAAGGTGCTCGACACAATTTTGAAGCTTAATGCATGGGAAATGGATGGAATGGACGGAGCTCCAACGAACGCCGGAGAAGGAGACCTGATTCACCGATAGGGGCTCGATCAGGTTAGTCCGGATGGTAGATAGATGAATCTCGTATTCATCATGCTAAAAGTCCATTTTTAAACCCCTAGCTTAAATAAACCAATAAAAAACCAATAATTGCTCACTATTATATTGTATTATAATGTGTGTAATTAGCATATAATTATTGTATATAATAACTATTATTTAATTTGTAATTATTCTATTATCAAAAACCCCTAAAAATGAAGTCAACAATTGTCTATAATATCACTAACCCTTAAGAGAACTAAAAAAGACAAATAAATATCAAAACTAAAAAGCAGGTGGTTTTAACCCCTTAAAAATACCCCAAAATACTTTTTTTGTATAAATGACCTCTTTTGGCTTTTCGTCCAACATGAAACTTGTCGATCTCATCAAGACGAACAACTTTCATGTTTTGATTTTTTTCTTAGTTCCGCCTCTAACTAATTGTTTTTTAATTTTCTTTGTTTTTTTCAATTTCTATTTGCTTACTGGGCCACGTGGCGCTCTCTGGGCTGCCCACGTGGCCATCCTCTTCTCTACCACCCGCCGCCTCCTCAGCCATCCGATCCTCTTGCAGATCCTTCAATCTTAGCCGCACAATCCCGCTCCATCTCCAACTGTCAGATCGCTCCAGAGATCAGTTCCCACCCATCCCTTCGTGCCTCGTTCCCAACCACCCGATCCCATCACCATCCCACACTCCTTGCGCCACGTCATGCCCACACCCCCCGCTGTAGGATGAGACTCCAGATCTCATCCTAGCCATCCATCAACGCCTCAATCTCCGTCGTTTGATCAAAATCCTTGATCTAATCTCACCCTCACGTGCGCGCCATCATCCTGGCCATTGGATCACTAGGTCCGACAGTCGGGACTTCGTCCCCTACCTCCAGCCTAGCCGTTACCCTTGCACCACCTCCGCCCCCTTCCTATTTTGGAAGGCTTCTTGCTCACACTCCTCTCCTAACGACCGCCATGTGTAGTTGTTTCCTCCCCCATTCTCGCGTGCCACTTCTTATTCCTCCTCCATTACTCCCTCGCCTTTGCTTCTCTTTCGAAAACGCCTCGCCAACTCGTAACTCCTGGCCACCTCCACCTATAAATCCGCCTCCTCCGCCTCCATTCCAGGCCATCCACCACTTCAAGGGGCTCCGCCCTAGCCTCCTTCGCCCTCCGGTGACAGCGAAGGGCGGTCTTATCGAGGTGATCATGGTCGCACGCCTTCTGTGAGATCTGTGGCCTCCGACCACGTTGTGGTTGCCATCGTGCGTCGCTGAGCACCGAAGCATGATCATCCTCATCGTGCGACGACCCCGAGCTCCTCGGAGCTCATCCCAGATCGCCTCCTCCTCCCAATTCTTCTTCCTCGCTCTGGCCAGGTACTTCCTCCTATATCTCCATTATTTTTCTCCTATTTATCCGGACACATATATCACCTGTCACCGTCCATCGATCATCCGATGACTTCCGCCCAACCGCCTTCACTTTCGCCGATCCCTTCACACCCATCCTTCCCTTCTCCATAGTCTCTCCCGCTCCGAACCATCTCCTCCTCCACTTCACCGGAGAGGGAGCTCCAGGGCTACCACTCCCGTCGCTCGCACGGTCCCCACCCACCTCACTCACTTCACTCACACGCCTTGGCTATATGCTAACACTTGCAGGTACTCCAAGCTTTAATGGCCGGACATTCGCACCCATCTCCGATCTCGAGCTTCCCCGCCGACCACCTCCCTCTGCCATGCCCTTCCAGACGATGGCGGAGCTCCGCCTTGTCCCTACGAGCTTCGCCCGGGGCTCAGCCATCCTCCTCGACCATCAGGTGGTGCCTCAGGGCTAGGTGGAGCTTCACATGCCTTGCCGGAGCACAGCCTTGCCCGGCCATCATCGGCGGAGGAAGAGGAGCAACTACCATCCGATCGTTTCAATCGGACGGTCTAGATGCCTACACGTGTCCGTACTGAGCCAAATGCAGAAGCACCAGGATCGGAGTCCCTGAGTCTCTCGACGAGCCACCAGAGCACGACACGTGTTCCCAAGCCTGCCTTGTCCACCGAACCTAGCCCTCGTGTGCCCTGCATGTGAGGTTCTTAGGGAATTTGCAGGAATACCTCAATTATTTTCCAGAATTGCAAGGCGGTCCAGGCATGCGTGCCTCACGTGCACGCTTGGACAATTTAAATCTCTACCTCGTCGGCTTTTGGAATTTACAAAAAGGCCCCCGTACACATGGAAAATTTGCAGAAGGGCCTAGGCATTTTTGTGTAATTACACCCCTAGGGACCTATTTGTAATATTTATCCTTTTATTTCTTGCATTTTATTTACATTTATGCCCCTACATTGTTCTGCATTTTACCTTGTGCATATGCATGATGACCGGAAATTGATAAATAATTCACACTTGCTCTTAATTGATCGAAATTCGTTAAATAGATATAGTATCTCGTGTCCCTATATTCGACCTTGGTAGACTGGCCAAGTATAAATATTCCACAACATTCAACGTGTGTAGTTTTTGATGAACCAAATTTGCCTCATATACTACGACAATTATCTTTTCATAAAGAGACAAATTTGACGTTCATCATAAATAAGATGTAGAATATGCTGGGGAAGATAGTGGGGTAACAAAAGTGTGTTGGGAACAATGGTAGCACGGTGAAAACACGTTCGGAGCACCACTGCGTGCTAAAACACGAAATAAAATGCGACAAATAAACTACGGGAGCTAACACTACCTAATAGAAATAAATGTGTAGCTCTTATACCTGCTGGTGGGTAGGGAGCTGGGCATGCCGGAGCACCATCGTGGATCGCCTCTTCTCCTTGCTCTGATGCTCTACAAGCTCGGGGGAAGCAACCTCTGTCACTGGTGGTTCACGCACACGCGCTAGGATGCACAATGGAGCTCAAAGAGGGATAAAAAAGGGAAGGCTGAGGAGAGGTTTTTATTTATAGACAAAGTAGAGACCCTTATTGACCTAGGGTTTTGAAGAAATTTGGTATGTGCACAAGGGATCCAGGGATTAGACGACGATCAATGATGATTAGTAGATCATGGTGTGGAGAAATGATGAAAAGGCTCGATGGATCGAGCTGGAAAAATGACAAGTAAGCAGGGAAAAGACACGCCTGATGAGTCAGTAGCACCGAAGGGTTGAGTTGATCGGAAGTCAACAACCCTCGCGACATGATTGGGCCACGTCAGCCCAGATCATGACAAAATATGGGTTTTTATACGAAAACACTTAATTACAAATAGTACATGATTTTACTAATTTTTGGGTATAAAATAACAAATGTGTATTATTTATGTAGTATTTTAATATGATTTTTATTTTATTTTTTGATTTATTTATTACAAGTTAATTTTAAGGTCTTATTTATTTTATAATTTATTTTATGTACTTAAATATATTTTTATTGTAATTCTTTGATCTATTATGCACACTTAAATAAATAAGGATATATATTATATATGTATAAGTTTAGGTGTTTCATCTATGTATTTATATAGATTATTCTAGTTTTATTTATTCTTTTTGATTTTATTCTATTCTAAATATGTACAGATATTATGAATAATATTTACAAAATTCTAAAAAATATAAAATTATAACAATAATACATAATAAATAAAATGATATTTTAATCATGTATACTATACAATAAGGGTCCAACACCTAACTTTCACACCTTAGATCCAAAAAAATCCGAAACCACCTTAATTAAATAGCTTATTAAAAGTTATACACAAGTAAAGATGATTTTGATACATTTTGTTTAGGAGATATGGGTTTGGGAAGTTTGGGTTTTTGCTTTTTATTCTAAGTATAAAATATACACTGCATATTATTTTTTTTAAACTCGATTTTGTATTTTTCTATATTTTATTATCTATAACTTTCATATATATAGTATAATGATTTGATGAATAAATAATAAAGAATAACATATGTCCAAAAAATGCTTTATTAATGAATAAATAAATATACTTTTTATTGTATTTTTGACCCTTATCTCCACTACTTTATTGCTTGTCGACCAAGTCAATTCTTAACTTGATCTAGGAGTTTATTCTTTTTCTTTTCTTTCCTTTATTGTATAATTTTGGTATTAAAAACTATATTTTATACACAATGAATGGAACAAATCTTGAATGTTAATTTTTGCAACATAATGATATTTACATGCATTAGCTAGGGTTTTTAAGTCAAAATGATAGAATAAAGATGATGAAATGGAGATTCATCAAGCGCCTTTTGTGCTAAAATGTTACCACACCGACACTGCTACACGAGTCATACCTTGAGGAAGGAGACACGCTTAATCCGTTGATCTGATCAATAACATATCATAATCATTAAGAGGTCATGTCCTCAAGATCGTTTGATCTTAACAACAAGCTCATCCAAACCCTCAATCCCAGCATTGAGATTCTTCAAGCCGATCTTGGCATCTTACGTGAACACATGGCCATATGTCATTTTGCGAAACCACATCGTTGATTTGGGTAATTTCCGAAGCGCCTCTAAGGCACCTTTGTCCTCTTAGTGTTTTTATTAGATTTTGCATACAGAACCTCTTGTTTAAGCATACGTTTGAACAATATTATGTCATTTAATTATTTTAAAAATTACATGTCAAAGTTGTTCTATATTTTGAGTATTTATTTGTAATTTTCTAAGCCTTGTTTATTTACAAAAAAATATTATGGTGAGATTAATTATATTTTATCCAGTTTGTGCTCATTAATTCATAATAGTTTACTACTTGCTCTAAAAAACTCTAATGAATTCATATAGTGTAGATTTAATTGTACTCTTTCATGTGCCAAAACATCATCTCGCGTGCATGTTTAGCCTTAAGGTTGGGTGATTTGTGTAATTATTTTTTAATTACTCCATCACTTAGTATTTTTAAGAATTAGAAGTTGTTTAGCATTCCTCTTGATTAGAGATATTTATGAATAATTCTTGCATAGAGAAGTATTAATATTTGGTATTTATTAAATTTCATTTACTCATAATCACATTGTTTGCATTCGTATATTCATTAAAAATCATTTTCTCATCAGAAAAATCTCAAAAATTTGAATTAGATTAATTTTGCATCATTTAACTTTTTGACCAAGTTATATTAGTTTTGGAATTTATTAGTCTAGAAATTTACGAAAAATACTCTCAACTTGGCATGCATTTGCATAATAACTTATATTGCATTGACAAAAATCTAAAAAAATGACTTCTTGAGAATCATGTGCATCATATTGTTTGAAATTAATACTATATTTTAGTGCCTCCTTGTGTCGACCTTGCGACTTATACAAGTTAAGTAAATATTGCCATGTTAAAACTCATTGATATATTTGTTGTGTGGTTTTAGTCAATAGCTAAAATTCCGTGCTTAAATTAAAAATGACAATTTAACTTAGGGATTTATGACTTTTCACGGATCCAAAGAGCAAAAGATTAAATTTCCTCAATTACGCGTACATTATTTTTGCTATATCTTCGTATATGATTCGATGACATGATGTTGCTATTGTTCACTCCCCCGTAGATTTAGACTTCGTTCAAGATCATAGTGGTTCATTACTGGTTTTTTTTTTGCATTTGATTGAGTCATATAACATATTAAAAACATTAATAAATAACTCATTAATTGAATCATCAATTAATGTGAGAAAAACTTTCGTGATTGTGACCATGCAACCCTAAGAAACTGGATTTCTCCGTATAGCCAATTGGAAGAAAACTTGATACTATCCAATGAGTTATTTTTTCATGTTTCTAGACTCAAATTTGATGTAAAAATATGTTTGATATATTCAGATTAGGAGTTGGATCTTATTAGTTAAAAAAATATTTGAAGTCCTAATGAATTTTAAGTCCACGTTACGTGATGACTTCTAATTTAAAGTGTGTTGATTGTAACTTGCAAATCTAGTATCGGAAATCATTTTATTTCTTATTTAGATATTAGAGCATCTTTTTTATTTCAATTTCAATGATTTGAATGCATTTATGTGCACGATTACACCGGTAAAAGTTGATTTGATCTCGGATTAAATAAATAATAATGGAGTAGTTCGCTCACATACTATTAAACTTGGCTTGAAAGAACACCATATACCCTCGTATATGATATGATGGATTAGATTATAATTGATGTGAATATGAATGAATGTTATTTATTTATAATTGTCGCAAATAATTATGTGTTTTGAAGAGTGGGTTAGCGAGTTGACTTGTAATTGTTATTGCAATTTTGAGTGTGCATATTATGTTGAATGTACATGATGTATGCTCTTATTGGTTCAAAGGTGATGTAAACCTTGATATATCAAACATTCAAATAGAATACGTCATTTCAGTCACTCTTATATTTAATAGGATTACATTAAAAATGATATGATATGTCAACCATAGCTAAATCTAGATTCGTCTTGATTAAATAATTACTTATGAGAATTAGATTTGAAATAATAAATCATCAATTTGAACATGATTTATAAAGTCATATTATGGTATCCATGTACTCCCATCATCGTGAAAGGTACCATCACAATGGATTGTACTTTGAAGATGTTTATGTGAAGTCATAGTACTCCAAAATACAAGTGCACATGGATCAGATCACTTCATTTCTCGAAAGAGATCAACCGTATGTATAATGACCCTAAGATACCGTTTGGATGACGGGTTACCTGCGGGTTAGGGGAGTTTACCCCCCTTAACCCACATCCCCATCTCTCCCCATGGGCCCCACTTTATTCCTTTTTTAAAAAATTAAATAAATCAATTTTACATCATCAATCCTATCAAAAAATAATATATTATACCATTATATCATATAAAAATTATAAACTACTCCACTTCTACTCACTTTTCCAAACTTCAATAAAATCACATCACAATAACTACTCACTTTTTCAAACTTCAATACAATCATATCACCCCAAACCAACTTCTAACCCACCCCCAGTTTAACCCTCTATCCAAACACCAAAATCCAAAAACAGGTTACCCTCTACCAGTTTAACCTGCCTTAACCCGCCAACAAACACACTCTAATTTTATTTCTCATATAATTGAGGACGTGTTGGATTACACATTGTATAGAATTTTTTGCTCATTAACAATTGCTTTAATTAATAACATGTCAACATTACCTTTGCTCATTAACAATTTGCTCATTAAGGACGTCACGTGTGTTAAAGACCAAACCTTAGGAATGCAAGTTGGAATTGCAAAGTGGAAAGAGTTGACATTTTCTCATATTATTGGTGTTGCGCATATGGACATGAGTTCTCAAATTTCGCTTGAGGTATTTGGCTGGAATACCTTGTGCTTTGAAAGTTGAAAAGCAGACAAACTTTCAAAATACAAAGATGAATGACAACTTTGATTTGAAATAATTTCACCTTAATTAAAGTATACTAAAGTGTAAACTGTTTTATTTTTAGCTTTTCGTTGCATAACACATTCAAAATAAATATACCTGATATTAACAATTTTTCAAGGATTGATTCCATGATTTGGATGAAGTATTTGCACCTAAACACATAATGATGTGCTTATAAGTGCTAGTTACATGATCCATGATAATGATGATGATCAACATTTTAACTAGAAGTAGAACTACATCAAATGCTAGTGTGTTTTTACAATCAAAATTCCTTGTTGAATGTGCTTTGGAAGTAACATATTGCTGTGCGTTACATCGAAGAGATCCTTTTTAATCCGAAGGAGATGTTTTGGCAATGAAATGTGCTCACAACAAGAATTCATAAAGGGTATGTTTTATAATGTTATATTGGAAGGTAGCTCCATAGGAGTACACATATTAAAAATGTTGAAGTACTGTTGAAGCGATTTAATTCGAGGGTCGTACGGTTTCACAAGGCGAAACCGCAGTCGATGCGGTGACCGCTCGAAAATCCCGTTTCAAACAACAATTAACCCACGACGATCAAGTAAAGCAGTGAAACTGTGTGGAGTTAAAATTTATTATAACTCTACAACAAGATGTGTATAGGTGCAAGTATGTGTAGAGGTCGAACACAGGGAGCACACAGGTAGAACGGGGCACTAAGGCACAAAATGTGTGAATGTGACAAGTTGTCTATTAATGCTATTTTTTGTGGGTTTTTTATTTTATATTTTTTATTTAATTTTTAATTTTATATTTTTTTGTATTTTGATTTTTAATTTACTGATTTTATATTTCCTTTTTATATTATATATATATATTTATTTTCTTTTTCAATAATGGAATATATGAACTATGTAATAAAAGGGAGAAAGAGATATTTATAAAAATATATAAAAATGTTCAAAAATTAGAAAATAAAATAATTTTTGGTCTTTTTATATTTTTCTACTGTTTTTGTGATTTTTGGGTATTTTTCCAAATATTTTTGGTATTTTTAAAGTCAAAAATACTGAAAACAGTGGATAAAAGACAAGGCTGCAAATAAAATGGAGAAATAAAATAGAAAACAGTAGAAAAAATTCTCCAATTTAATTTTCAATTAAAGATAATGAAACAAAGAAAATTCAGAGACAAAGTTTGTATTTTTAGGGTTTTTGAAGAATTTTTAATATTTTTATAAAGGTTTTTGGGGTTTTGTGATTTTTATGAGTTTCCTATTGTAATTTTTAGTGAATTTTGGACTGAAGTTAGAACACACTAAAATAAACAAAATAATTTTTTTGGGATTTTTCTGGAGTGTTTTTATATTTTTTAGGGATTTTATAATGCAAACATTGCTGAAAATGGACGTTTTAATTTTTAATAAATATTAAAATGCAATAATTATAAAAAGTAAAAATATGATGATGAACTACTATACAACAGAGATCTAAACTGATTTTTGGGGATTTTTTGGGTTTTTATAGATGCATGCAAAAATACTAGAAGCAAAGAGAAACTTCATGTTTGCAGGGGGTATTCTGGTAATTATTTGCAAATACGAGGGCCTGCGTGTAATATGTTCACAAAATATCTAACTTAACAGAAATATTCCAGGACCAAAAAGAAATACCCAAAGCAAAGGAACCTTGGAGGCAAAATTGCCAGGCACCACGTGACGCGCACGCGACCTGGCGGGGGTTCTTATATAATATTACAAAATGCCGGGGCGTACCATGCAAATACTACAAAAGTAATGTAACGGCAGAAGAATGTTTCAGTCTGAATATTTAACTACAAAAAACGCTTGGGTGAAAAGGGCAAAATACCCAAGCAGGCGCTGGCGGACGGTGGATGTCGTTCCACTAAGACACGTGGCAGTCCCCTGAGGCCCTGTACCCCTTCGCAGATGAGGGGCTGCGATTAGCTCCTAGCCGCTGATCCAACAGTGATGATCACAGATGATCTGACGGACACTGCGCTTCACCAAGAACAGCAGCAGAACCGACAGTCCTGGCCGGCCGAGGAAGAACATCAACAGAACTCGCCGATGGCGACTTTGGATTTGACGTAGATCCGCCCTCCGACGACTTCCTTCATCTCCAACAGTACGCAGAAGCACCTGGAGCTCTCCTTTAGCAGATGGCGGCTTCCAAAATGACGTGGAACACGCTGAAAAGCCGCTGCGACGTGAGAGGCCACGAGCCGCTCCAGGCCGTGTGTGCTCCCGCGAACTCGATCCCCAGGTGGGGTCTTTGGCTCCGGGACCTGCAAAGAAGATTCACGGCAAAAATGAAAGGTCCCAGGGCCAACAAAAAGGTGTGGGTGGCGACGTGGTGAGGTTGGTGGTCGCCGGAGCTCGTGAGCTCCGGCGAGGTGTTCGAGATGAAGATCTACACGAATAATGGCTTAAACATCGAACTAAGTATACAGAACGAAACCCTAAGCTAACAACTAACTAATGAATAGAAAACAAAGACAACACGACCTCCATTGGCTGTAGAAGCCAAGAGAAAAACCTCGACGGCCGCACGCCAGAGATGGGGAGTGGAAGCTCCTCCCGCCCTTGCGCGAAGGAGCTGGAGATCCCCCTGTCACAGGGATCGATCCAGATCTCCAAAGCAAGTGTTCAACTTGGGTCAAAAGGGTTCGAACTTTGAAAATAGAGAAAAGGGGGTTTTTGTACAAACGGCCGGGAGGCTCCAAAGATCAATGCATATCTTGCGAATCGCTGATCCATTCCACGAGGTTAAGGCTAGGCGTGTAAGATCAAATGTCGAGGAGAAAAAGTTTTGAAGGTTGCGTCAGGAAAAGATGAAAGACGTGATCTCCAAAAATCGGAGAAAACGCCAAAAAAATGCATCTCTGACAATGAACAGGCTGGGGTCAGAGAGTTGACCGCGGGTCAACTCTCCAGCCCCCCTGGTTGGTCCACGTGGACCAACCAGGAAAAAGCCTGAAAAAATAATTTAAAAATTCATTTTAAAATAGTAAACTATTTTATTAATTTTAGGTTATTAAATAAAAAATATTTCTAATTTTATAACTTATTTTATGGTAATTTTTATTTATTTTTTAGAGGTATATTTTTACAAGTTGCCTATTATACCCTCTATAGGTATAAATACCTATGTATTGTATTCTTTTATTTTTGTTGTGTGTATTTAATTTATTTATTTATTATTATTAATTTATATAATTATCACATACTTTTATACACGTAATTATATTTTTATTTTATTTTATTGATGTGTTTTGTATATTTAATAAAATAGAAATAGTAATTATACAGGTATGTGTATAAGTATTATACCTAGGTTTTGTGTATACATATTTTTATTTTGAGTTTTATTTACATTTTTATTCTGATTTTAATATTCACAATTATTATAAGTAATATCTTCAACATTATAAAAATATAAAATTATAAAAATAATAAATAAATAATAAATTGAATAGTTTAATCTGTACAAGTATACAATAGGGATCTAAAACTCAACTTTCAAACCGTAGCTCCGCCAAATGCGAAACCACCGCCATTAAATAGCTTATTTTATTCTATATATAATTAAAGGTGAGTTTGCTGCATTTGGAGTTTTTATTTGGTAGATACAGGTCTGGGAAGTTGGGATTCTGGGTTTTTATTCAGTTCATAACTTTTTATCTGTACATTATTTTCTAGTGAAATCAATTTTGTATTTTTCTTTATTTAATTATCTACAACTTTCATGTAAAAAGTTTCTTTATTTGATGTATGAAAAGTGGAACCAAAAATAGGTCCCAAAATGAATAAAGAATGAATAAAATAAAAGGAATTTGTATTGTATTTTGGCCCTTATCTCCCCCTACTTTATTCCTTGTCGACCTAGTCATCAAGATGCCTAGGTCTCGGGGTTTCGGGTCATAAAATATTTACAATATTTTATACTTTTTCTTTTCTTTATTCTATAATTTTGGCTTTAAAAATCGACATTTTATACAATATTTACACAATGATGCATGAATGCTAAAGTGCCTAAATTAAGCATATTTACACATATTTACTAGGGTTTTTAAGGCCAAAATGATAGAATAAAGATGATGAAATGTAGCTTCATCATCCCCCTATACTTTACCTTTGCTAGTCCCTAGAAAACACTTATGTAATAAGTGCAGAAAGAAAAAGAAAGAAAAGAAAAGGAAGAAATGTGGATTGAATTTATTGATCAAACTTGCCTTCACAAAATCAAAGTTTGGAGCTTTAGTCGGATCTTTAGAATTTTAGCGCGGACGGAACCTTAGTGAGAACCGGATTTGAAATCCAACAGTCCCTGAGAATCCCAAAACTCTGCTCAAGTCTCCTCAATAGCCAGGTCATAAATATTTCAATTCATACGCAAACCCTTACGACTATGAATCTGACTTGTACAGTGTAAGTGATTGTGGCTCTCCCCAACTGAAATGACAAAGAGACTGACTTCTCCAATATGACAACCCAATGATTCCCCAATCCAACAACTCATCCCTCAAGGAGCAGGGTATTCCCTTCTAAGTTCAAGTGGCAACCATCCCAAGAGGAGGGGGTGAAGAGAAGAATGGACGGTTGCCAATGTAGCTACCTATCCTAGGATGCAAGACCAGTGTAGTCAAGTCATCCAGCTGCAGGCTCACATAATCTGACTTTGAAGCTCAAGCTTGCTTATTTGACTTTACAACATATGGACACTCCGGCAGGCATTTTTATTTTTGTACAGGCCTGTCCACTTTTTTGGAGTTTTTGCTTTTGCAATTTTTTTGAAATACTATAGACAACGGTATTTACATAGGGAGTTTTTCCTCTTGAGCCAGTAGACTATCCCTCTTTTGAAGCTTTATTGCAACCCACGATCTCCTATCCTCGAAACTCATCATTACTGGACGGGTTGGGGTGCACTTCCCTCCCTAGAGGAGGACAAATGTTTCCACCTGTGTGCGTCTCATACCGACAAATCCAACCTCCTCACCACTCCAACTGAGTTGAGCCAAGTGAAAGGTGCAGGTGTCCAAGTTAGGTCATTATCAACAAGAGTCGTGCGTGTGCTCCGAAATACTCTACTTAGGCAATCAAGAATCCATTGAACCAAGTCTCGTGATCCTCAAAGAATTAAGTCAACTAGACCTGAAGTACCTCAATCCCAATTCTTAAGGTTCCTGTTACTTAGGTAGATTTTAAGGTCCAACCAAGCTCCAATCTACGAATTTTACTTAGACTCGTTCAACTATTAAACTCAATCCGAAAAATACGAATGCTATGCAAATGCGATGCAGAATGCAGAAAAATATTTTTGTGATGCAATTTTCAAAAATTTTGAACTTTTTATGGATTTTTGAAAAGATGATGATGATGATGCATATGTAGATGCAATTTTTTTGTCTTTTTGAAAAAGATTTTTCAAGTGTTTTTGGATTTTTAATTTTGCAAATGTTTTTAGAATTTTTGAAAACAAAAAGATTTTGGCTGAAATCTAGGTTAAAATATTTACACGGGAGTGCTTCTTATATATACAAGAAGTGGATTTTAAGAATTTAAGGGTAAGTGGTCAGTTTTATACATATAGATATATATAGCGAATTTTGGTGAGATGTAAGTATTCCTCAAACTTATTTGACACAAGTGTTTCATACAATTTTTGAAAACTATAGTCCAAAATAATTTTTACAAATATTTTACAAACATGTGCACACATTTTAAAATCATTTTGCAAAGGTTTTCCAAACAGTATATATAGATTTTTCAAAATATTTGTGCAACCATTTTTCAAACCATTTGCAAATCATTTTTCAATCATTTTGTTTCACACAAAGAGAAGAAATTTTACAAATCACACATTTTTACACAGGTTGAAAATATGTAACAAAATATTTTCAAAATAGCTTTCAATAAATGTTCACAAAGATTTACAAACTATTTTTCAAACATTTTGCAAAAAACATTTTCACCTGATTTATTAATCAGTAAATACAAAAAGAATTTGAGGAACAAAACACCTTTTTATTAGGGAATTTAATGACTTTTAAAGAATTATTAGCCATCTTATTAGAAAAATACGAAAGTACGAGTTATGGCTAAAGTATATACGTAGTATATACGACCCCCATATACTTAACTTGAGCTATGTCCTCATAGATCGGAGAGAAAAGAGAAGACATAACTCGTATTAAGTGTAGGCAAGTCTAAAGAATAAAAAAATGAATAATCAATGAGAAGTTGACCGTCCTCCCTATACTTAGGATCAAGTAATCCTAAGTATAGCAGACTGTACACAAAGCAGGGAGGGTCAAGGGTGGGAATGAACGGATCATACTCAGATTGTCTCCCCCTATACTTAGGGTAAGATATCCCTAAGTATAGACAAGAAGAGGAGACAATGGAGAGGATCGAAAAGAATGGAACAACTCGGGGTGCACCCCCCCTATACTTAGGACAAAGTACGTCATAAGTATGGAAAACTGTCTACAAGGACAGCACCTTTTAGATAGATAAAGAAAATAGAAAAAGAAAAGAAGAAAAGAAGAAAAGAAGAAAAGATATCTGAAGATGGAAGAAGATAGAGAAGGATGTACACATCACTCCTCCTATACTTAGGGTAAAAGAAGCCCTAAGTATAGGCAACGACAAGAGTAATGAAACGGAATGACGAATGAATACTCGGCTCGTCCACCCCCCCATACTTAGGACAAAGTACGTCCTAAGGAAGGCAAACACGAGGATGGGTGGATGAGCAAAACGGGAGAGAGACTGAGATGAACAAAAGTGAATATACAACAAAAATGGATATACACGGGGTCAAGAAGGTCGAAAGCAAACCTTCTTGCGGGACCGCTGAGGAATCGATCTGGTGTGGTGTAGGTCGACATCGGGGTCCACAGTGGATGGAAGTCGATCAGGGTCGATAGGGTGATGGTCTTCAGTGGCCCTAGGGTGTGAAGGCACATACGGGGTAGTGGAAAAAGTACGACTAGGTCCGGCCTCAGGAGTCTCGCTGATGTCAAAGTGAAAAGGGACAAACTCCTCATCATCGGAAGTAGTGTAATCAGAGTCATCCTGCGAGGTCTCGTCCAGGTTAAAACAAAAAGGAGCGAACTCATCAGTGGAAGTAGTTGAACTCTGTTCGTCCTCTATAATCTCAACCGGATCATCTTTCTCATCAAAAGGCCCGAATTTCTGAAGAAAAGCAACTAAATCAAATTCGGCCTTAGTCTCATCAGTATCTACATGGACAGGAGCGGACTCATCAGTGGAAGTAGTCAGAGCAAGTCTGTACTGTATAGTCTCTGAATCTGCCCTCCGCTCAATGGTGTCAATCGTGTAGATCCCGCGGATGTCATCAACACATCGCCAATCACAGGAAGCAGCAGCACCAAGGTCTATGCTTTCCGAGCTTTACTCCTTGGAGAGGAATTCTCGGGTCTCATCATTGGTCATGAAGAAGGTCTCTCTGATATCCTCATATAGATCATAGTCCTCGGGGTCAGCCAAGATAGGTGAAGTCATATCAGGTGCAGGTCTCTAGTCGGCAGTAGGTGCGGTGATCAAGACTTCGCTCTCGTCAGCAGGACGGAAGCGAATCTCTCCTGATCCATAATCAATAACGACCCTCGCAGAGGCGAGGAATGGTCGTCCCACGATGATTGGAGAGTGCTCCCTAGTGGAGGTCTCCATGGACAATACGACAAAATCAACTTTGTGGCTCGTGCCCTGAATCGAAATGACGGCGTTTTCAAGGATACCCTTCGACCTCTTGATAGATCCATCAGCAGACTGTATGATCATCCTGGTTTTCTTTAGAGGCCCTAAGTGAAGAGACTGTACCAGCGAGAAGGGTAATATGCTAATCGAAGCACCGCCATCGAGGAGAGTGTGATCACATGTGTGGTCAGAGATGGTGCAGCTAATCAAAGGCGTGGCAGTGTTATTTTTCCTAGGAATGGGACGGTGCGTGATGGCGTGGGCAGTGACCATGGTCAAAATATGACGCTCAGATCTGCTCCTCCGCTTTCTCTTCTTGGGAAGAGGAGCAGATAAATCAGTCATGGCCTGCTGAAGTGGGGCACGGATGATCTCATGAATAGTGGCCACCACTTCGGGTTCAGTCAACATTTTTTTTGAATTTTTGGACCTCCTCCATACAAGGGAGGAAGTCGGAATCAACATCTATACGAGGCATGCCCAGAGCAGTCTGTACAGCGGCATCCTCGGGGTCAAAGGTGGGACTAGGGGTGAAAGGCTGTGTGGTCAAAGGATCTGGCAAGTGGGCACTCTCCTCACAGTCCGACTCAATCATGTGTCTCCCGTAATCTTTTTGGATTTTTAAAATTTTCTCATTTTTTTGTATTTTGAGCGATTGCAAGCTCTCATGGGAATCCTCGAGTGAACCCATATCATCAAATGGTGGAATATCATGGTCGCTCTCATTTGTACTAGTGAGGTGGTCAATCCTCTGTCTCATATGATCCATCATCTGGGTCAAGTGATCAAGGGTGGATTCCATGAAAGGTGACTCCGACAGATCGGTCTTGGGTGAATGTGAAGGTGGAAAATACGGAGGTGGTGGTGGGTGTGGGTAGAAGTCCGAGTCTTGAAACTGCGGCTGAGGCGGATATGTACAAAAGTCAGGAGCAAAGTCCTCCTGGGAAAAAGGAGGTGGACCGACTGGAGTGAACGAGGGATCCGTAAAGTCCGGATAAAATACGCTCCAAGGGTCCATCTCGGAAACAAAAGACAATGATCGGGAGAGCACGATGGTCAAGTCAAGAGAAGTGGAGAAAAGGCGCAAATGCGCAGAGGCGATCTAGAATGCACACAACAGTCACAGACAAAAATGAAAACAAGACAAACCCTCAATTCACCTACTCAACTCGGTAGAGACCACAAGAGCGGTCTTTTTATCTTGTCTATTTTAGAGTTAAGTGAGAAGTCCAAAAGTTGCACAAACACTTAGGGGCTCAATGGGATTTGGGCACTAATCCTTAGTGTAAGCGCGAGCAAGTAAAAGCGAAGACAATGAGGGGAATACTCGCCCAATACAAGATTTTTCTTTTTGGTGGTTTTTAGGATCAAGTAATATTAACAGTCCTAATTTTATTGGTTATCACTTTTTTTGGATTTTTTAATGAGAATGCACGAGCCTATCGAGGAGTCAATTTTACTTCAGCGCCTAGGTGATCAAAATCAGAGGTAGAGACTCGGAAAAGCAATGCAAGCGGCAAAACGATGATGTATGCTAAAGCGTAAATGCTCACCTTACCTCCAGCACTCTACATGCAGGGATGCTCAACAGAATTGAAACCTAATCTATATGCAAATGCAAAGCCGATGAAATCGCCCTAAATTCAAGAATTTGCTATTATCATGAAGAACCACAAGTCGGTCACCAAACCTCAATCCAAAAAGTCCGGTCTAGACTAACCCCTCCTCTTCTCGACAAATCGGGTTCAGGAGTAGCGCTTGATGGGATGGGCCCGCGGCACGTAGGCTCGAAGATGATGACGCGACTGTTCAAAATTTTTGACTAAGTCCAAACGAGTCTACACGTACATGCAAATATATTAGGTGTTTGGCCTTAGTCAATCGCAAACAATCCTAAAACTAGGGGTTCAATCACACAAAATAAGGAAAACTAAATCGGAAAACAAAATAAAAAGGCGGTGAAAACCGTAAAAACCACGGCGAGTCCCCAAGTGAACAAACACTTGGAAATTAGGCTCAAGAGTCCAAAATTCGGGGGTACCTGTATTATTACAAAAATGGAGTCTCTCTCTCACTTCAAATTACAAAAATAAATGCAAGGAAATAAAAGCTACAACTAAAGTAGAGCTCGGTCTTCAAAATTCTCTTCTTGTTTCCTCGGAGCTAGGATGGCTAAAGCCGGCTTCACGTGGGTGCGTCGGTGCCTCGAGTGAAGCACCTCCCTCGATCCGCGGTTCCTCGCACGAAATCAACAAAGAGAGGGGTTAGACAGCTCAAAAGATATATCAAATAAAAAGCAAAGATAAAAGTCGCGAAATAGACAAGCAATCACAATCACGAAGCAAAAACCCGAACTACGCGCTGTTGCTCCCCGGCAACGGCGCCATTTGTTGAAGCGATTTAATTTGAGGGTCGTACGGTTTCACAAGGCGAAACCGCAGTCGATGCGGTGACCGCTCGAAAATCCCATTTCAAACAACAATTAACCCACGACAATCAAGTAAAGCAGTGAAAGTGTGTGGAGTTAAAATTTATTATAACTCTACAACAAGATGTGTATAGGTGCAAGTATGTGTAGATGTCGAACACAGGGAGCAGACAGGTAGAACGGGGCACTAAGGCACAAAATGTGTGAATGTGACAAGTTGTTTATTAATGCTATTTTTTGTGGGTTTTAATTTTATATTTTTTATTTAATTTTTAATTTTATATTTTTTTGTATTTTGATTTTTAATTTACCGATTTTATATTTTCTTTTTATATTATATATATATATTATTTTCTTTTTCGATAATGGAATATATGAACTATGTAAAGAAAGGGAGAAAGAGATATTTATATAAATAGATAAAAATGTTCAAAAATTAACAAATAAAATATTTTGGTCGTTTTATATTTTTCTACTGTTTTTGTAATTTTTGGGTATTTTTCCAAATATTTTTGGTATTTTTAAAGTCAAAAATACTGAAAACAATGGATAAAAGACAAGGCCGAAACTAAAATGGAGAAATAAAATGGAAAACAGTAGCAAAAATTCTCCAATTTAATTTTCACTTAAAGATAATGAAACAAAGAAAATTCATAGACAAAGTTTGTATTTTTAGGGTTTTTGAAGAATTTTTAATATTTTTATAAAGGTTTTCGGGGTTTTGTGATTTTATGAGTTTCCTTTTGTAATTTTTAGTGAATTTTGGACTGAAGTTAGAACACACTAAAAGAAACAAAAAATATTTTTTTGGGATTTTTCTGGAGTGTTTTTATATTTTTTAGGGATTTTATAATCCAAACAGTGTTGAAAATGGACGTTTTTAATTTTTAATAAATATTAAGATGCAATAATTATGAAAAATAACTATATGATGATGAACTACTATGCAACAGAGATCTAAACTGATTTTTGGGGATTTTTTGGGTTTTTATAGATGCATGCAAAAATACTAGAAGCAAAGAGAAACTTCATGTTTGCAGTGGGTATTCTGGTAATTATCTGCAAATACGAGGGCCTGCGTGCAATATGTTCACAAAATATCTAAATTAACAGAAATATTCCATGACCAAAAAGAAATACCCAAAGCAAAGGGCTCTTGGAGGCAAAATTGCCAGGCACTACGTGACGTGCACGCGACCTGGCGGGGGTTATTATATAATATTACAAAATGCCGGGGCGTACCATGCAAATACTACAAAAGTAATGTAATGGCAGAAGAATGTTTCAATCTGAATATTTAATTACAAAAAATGCTTGGGTGAAAAGGGCAAAATACCCAAGCAGGCGCTGGCGGACGGTGGATGTCGTTCCACTAAGACACGTGGCAGTCCCCTGAGGCCCTGTACCCCTTCGCAGATGAGGGGCTGCGATTAGCTCCTAGCTGCTGATCCAACGGTGATGATCACAGATGATCCGACGGACACTGCGCTTCACCAAGAATAGCAGCAGATCCGACGGTCCTGGCCGGCCGAGGAAGAACAACAACAGAACTCGCCGATGGCGAGTTTGGATTTGACGTAGATCCGCCCTCCGACGACTTCCTTCATCTCCAACAGTACGCAGAAGCACCTGGATCTGTCCTTTAGCAGATGGCGGCTTCCAAAATGGCGTGGAACACGCCGAAAAGCCGCTGCGACGTGAGAGGCCAGGAGCCGCTCCAGGCCGTGTGTGCTCCCGCGAACTCGATCCCCAGGTGAGGTCTTTGGCTCCGGGACCTGCAAAGAAGATTCACGGCAAAAATGAAAGGTCCTAGGGCCAACAAAATGTGTGGGTGGCGATGTGGTGAGGTTGGTGGTCGCCGGAGCTCGTGAGCTCCGGCGAGGCATTCGAGATGAAGATCTACACGAATAATGGCTTAAACAGCGAACTAAGTATACGGAACGAAACCCTAAGCTAACAGCTAACTAATGACTAGAAAACAAAGACAACACGACCTCCATTGGCTGTAGAATCCAAGAGAAAAACCTCGACGGCCGCACGCCGGAGATGGGGAGTGGAAGCTCCTCCCGGCCCTCGCCTTGCCTTGCGCGAAGGAGCTGGAGATCCCCCTGTCACAGGGATCGATCCAGAGCTCCAAAGCAAGTGTTCAACTTGGGTCAAAAGGGTTCGAACTTTGAAAATGGAGAAAAGGGGGTTTTTGTACAAACGGCTGGGAGGCTCCAAAGATCAATGCATATCTTGCGAATAGCTGATCCATTCCACGAGGTTAAGGCTAGGCGTGTAAGATCAAATGTCGAGGAGAAAAAGTTGTGAAGGTCGCGTCATGAAAAGATGAAAGACGTGATCTCCAAAAATCGGAGAAAACGCCAAAAAAACGCATCTCTGACAATGAACAGGCTGGGGTCAGAGAGTTGACCGCGGGTCAACTCTCCAGCCCCCCTGGTTGGTCCACGTGGACCAACCAGGAAAAAGCCTGAAAAAATGATTTAAAAATTCATTTTAAAATAGTAAACTATTTTATTAATTTTAGGTTATTAAATAAAAAATATTTCTAATTTTATAACTTATTTTATGGTAATTTTTATTTATTTTTTAGAGGTATATTTTTACAAGTTACCTATTATACCCTTTATAGGTATAAATACCTATGTATTGTATTCTTTTATTTTTATTGTGTGTATTTTATTTATTTATTTTTTATTATTAATTTATATAATTATAACATACTTTTATACACGTAATTATATTTTTATTTTATTTTATTGATGTGTTTTGTTTATTTAATAAAATAGAAATAGTAATTATACAGGTATGTGTATAAGTATTATACCTAGGTTTTGTGTATACATATTTTTATTTTGAGTTTTATTTACATTTTTATTCTGATTTTAATATTTAAAATTATTATAAGTAATATCTTCAACATTATAAAAATAATAAATAAATAATAAATTGAATATTTTAATCTGTACAAGTATACAATAGGGGTCTAAAACTCAACTTTCAAACCGTAGCTCCTCCAAATGCGAAACCACTGCCATTAAATAGCTTATTTTATTCTATATACAATTAAAGGTGAGTTTGCTGCATTTGGAGTTTTTATTTGGGAGATACAGGTCTGGGAAGTTGGGATTCTAGGTTTTATTCAGATCATAACTTTTTATTTGTACAATATTTTCCAGTGAAATCAATTTTGTATTTTTCTTTATTTAATTATCTACAACTTTCATGTACAAAGTTTCTTTATTTGATGTATAAAAAGTGGAACCAAAAATAGGTCCCAAAATGAATAAAGAATGAATAAAATAAAAGGAATTTGTATTGTATTTTGGCCCTTATCTCCCCCTACTTTATTTCTTGTCGACCTAGTCATCTAGATGCCTAGGTTTTGAGGTTTCGGGTCATAAAATATTTACAATATGTTATTCTTTTTCTTTTCTTTTCTTTATTCTATAATTTTGGCTTTAAAAACCACATATTATACAATATTTACACAATGATGCATGAATGCTAAAGTGCCTAAATTAATCCTATTTACACACATTTACTAGGGGTTTTAAGGCCAAAATGATAGAATAAAGATGATGAAACGTAGCTTCATCATCGCCCTATACTTTACCTTTGCTAGTCCCTAGCAAACACTTATGTAATAAGTGCAGAAAGAAAAAGAAAGAAAAGAAAAGGAAGAAATGTGGAATCGTGGATTGAATTTATTGATCAAACTTGCCTTCACAAAATCAAAGTTTGGAGCTTTAGTCGGATCTTTAGAATTTTAGTGCGGACGGAACCTTAGTGAGAACCGGATTTGAAATCCAACAGTCCCTGAGAATCCCAAAACTCTGCTCAAGTCTCCTCAATAGCCAGGTCATAAATATTTCACTTCATACGCAAACCCTTACGACTATGAATCTGACTTGTACAGTGTAAGTGATTGTGGCTCTCCCCAACTGAAATGACAAAGAGACTGACTTCTCCAATATGACAACCCAATGATTCCCCAATCCAACAACTCATCCCTCAAGGAGCAGGGTATTCCCTTCTAAGTTCAAGTGGCAACCATCCCAAGAGGAGGGGGTGAAGAGAAGAATGGACGGTTGCCAATGTAGCTACCTATCCTAGGATGCAAGACCAGTGTAGTCAAGTCATCCAGCTGCAGGCTCACATAATCTGACTTTGAAGCTCAAGCTTGCTTATTTGACTTTACAACATATGGACACTCCGGCAGGCATTTTTATTTTTGTACAGGCCTGTCCACTTTTTTGGAGTTTTTGCTTTTGCAATTTTTTTTGAAATACTATAGACAGCGGTATTTACATATGGAGTTTTTCCTCTTGAGCCAGTAGACTATCCCTCTTTTGAAGCTTTATTGCAACCCACGATCTCCTATCCTCGAAACTCATCATTACTGGACGGGTTGGGGCGCACTTCCCTCCCTAGAGGAGGACAAATGTTTCCACCTGTGTGCGTCTCATACCGGCAAATCCAACCTCCTCACCACTCCAACTGAGTTGAGCCAAGTGAAAGGTGCAGGTGTCCAAGTTAGGTCATTATCAACAAGAGTCGTGCGTGTGCTCCGAAATACTCTACTTAGGCAATCAAGAATCCATTGAACCAAGTCTCGTGATCCTCAAAGAATTAAGTCAACTAGACCTGAAGTACCTCAATCCCAATTCTTAAGGTTCCTGTTACTTAGGTAGATTTTAAGGTCCAACCAAGCTCCAATCTTCGGATTTTACTTAGACTCGTTCAACTATCAAACTCAATCCGAAAAATACGAATGCTATGCAAATGCGATGCAAAATGCAGAAAAATATTTTTGTGATGCAATTTTCAAATATTTTGAACTTTTTATGGATTTTTGAAAAGATGATGATGATGCATACACAGATGCAAATTTTTTTGTCTTTTTGAAAAAGATTTTTCAAGTGTTTTTGGATTTTTAATTTTGCGAATGTTTTTAGGTTTTTTGAAAACAAAAAGATTTTGGCTGAAATCTAGGTTAAAATATTTACACGGGAGTGCTTGTTATATATACAAGAAGTGGATTTTAAGAATTTACAAGGGTAAGTGGTCAGTTTTATACATATAGATATATATAGCAGATTTTGGTGAGATGTAAGTATTCCTCAAACTTATTTGACACAAGTGTTTCACATAATTTTTGAAAACTATAGTCCAAAATAATTTTTACAAATATTTTACAAACATGTGCACACATTTGAAAATCATTTTGCAAAGGTTTTCCAAACAGTATATATAGATTTTTCAAAATATTTGTGCAACCATTTTTCAAACCATTTGCAAATCATTTTTCAAACATTTTGTTTCACACTAAGAGAAGAAATTTTACAAATCACACATTTTTACACAGGTTGAAAATATGTAACAAAATATTTTCAAAATAGCTTTCAATAAGTGTTCACAAATATTTTCAAACTATTTTTCAAACATTTTGTAAAAACATTTTCACCTGATTTATTAATCAGTAAATACAAAAAGAATTTGAGGAACAAAACACCTTTTTATTAGGGAATTTAATGACTTTTAAAGAATTATTAGCCATCTTATTAGAAAAATACGAAAGTACGAGTTATGGCTAAAGTATATACGTAGTATATACGACCCCCCATATGTAGCTTGAGCTATGTCCTCATAGATCGGAGAGAAAAGAGAAGACATAACTCGTACTAAGTATAGGCAAGTCTAAAGAATAAGTAAATGAATAAATCAATGAGAAGTTGATCGTCCCCCCTATACTTAGGATCAAATAATCCTAAGTATAGCAGACTGTACACAAAGCAGGGAGGGTCAAGGGTGGGAATGAACAGATCGTACTCAGATTGTCTCCCCCTATACTTAGGGTAAGATATACCTAAGTATAGACAAGAAGAGGAGACAATGGAGAGGATCGAAAAGAATGGAACAACTCGGGGTGCACACCCCCCTATACTTAGGACAAAGTACGTCATAAGTATGGAAAACTGTCTACAAGGGCGGCACCTTTTTGATAGATAAAGAAAATAGAAAAAGAAAAGAAGAAAAGAAGAAAAGAAGAAAAGATATCTGAAGATGGAAAAAGATAGAGAAGGATGTACACATCACTCCCCCTATACTTAGGGTAAAAGAAGCCCTAAGTATAGGCAACGACAAGAGTAATGAAACGGAAAGACGAAAGAACACTCGGCTCGTCCACCCCCCTATACTTAGGACAAAGTACGTCCTAAGCAAGGCAAACACGAGGATGGGTGGATGAGAAAAACGGGAGAGAGACTGAGATGAACAAAAGTGAATATACAACAGAGATGGATATACACGGGGTCAAGAAGGTCGAAAGCAAACCTTCTTGCGGGACCGCTGAGGAATCGATCTGGTGTGGTGTAGGTCGACATCGGGGTCCACAGTGGACGGAAGTCGATCAGGGTCGATAGGGTGATGGTCCTCAGTGGCCCTAGGGTGTGAAGGCGCATACTGGGTAGTGGAAAAAGTACGACTAGGTCCGACCTCAGGAGTCTTGCTGATGTCAAAGTGAAAAGGGACAAACTCCTCATCATCGGAAGTATTGTAATCAGAGTCATCCTGCGAGGTCTCGTCCAGGTCAAAACAAAAAGGAGCGAACTCATCAGTGGAAGTAGTCGAACTCTATTCGTCCTCTATAATCTCAACCGGATCATCTTTCTCATCAAAAGGCCCGAATTTCTGAAGAAAAGCAACTAAATCAAATTCGGCCTTAGTCTCATCAGTATCTACATGGACAGGAGCGGACTCATCAGTGGAAGTAGTCAGAGCATGTATGTCCTGTATAGTCTCTGAATCTGACCTCCGCTCAATGGTGTCAATCGTGTAGATCCCGCAGATGTCATCAACACATCGCCAATCACAGGAAGCAGCAACACCAAGGTCTATGCTTTCCGAGCTTTCCTCCTTGGAGAGGAATTCTCGGGTCTTATCATTGGTCATGAAGAAGGTCTCTCTGATATCGTCATATAGATCATAGTTCTCGGGGTCAGCCAAGATAGGTGAAGTCATATCAGGTGCAGGTCTCTGGTCGGCAGTAGGTGCGGTGATCAACACTTCGCTCTCGTCAGCAGAACGGAAGCGAATCTCTCCTGATCCATAATCAATAACGACCCTCGCAGAGGCGAGGAATGGTCGTCCCAGGATGATTGGAGAGTGCTCCCCAGTGGAGGTCTCCATGGGCAATACGACAAAATCAACTTTGTGGCTCGTACCCTGAATCGAAATGACGGCGTTTTCAAGGATACCCTTCGGCCTCTTGATAGATCCATCAGCAAACTGTACGATCATCCTGGTTTTCTTTAGAGGCCCTAAGTGAAGAGACTGTACCAGCGAGAAGGGTAATATGCTAATCGAAGCACCGCCGTCGAGGAGAGTGTGATCACATGTGTGGTCAGAGATGGTGCAGCTAATCAAAGGCGTGGCAGTGTTCTTTTTCCTAGGAATGGGACGGTGCGTGATGGCGTGGGCAGTGGCCATGGTCAAAATATGACGCTCAGATCTGCTCCTCCGCTTTCTCTTCTTGGGAAGAGGAGCACATAAATCAGTCATGGCCTGCTGAAGTGGGGCACGGATGATCTCATGAATAGTGGCCACCACTTCGGGTTCAGTCAACATTTTTTTGAATTTTTGGACCTCCTCAATACAAGGGAGGAAGTCGGAATCAACATCTATACGAGGCATGCCCAGAGCAGTCTGTACAGCGGCATCCTCGGGGTCAAAGGTGGGACTAGGGGTGAAAGGCTGTGTGGTCAAAGGATCTGGCAAGTGGGCACTCTCCTCATAGTCCGACTCAATCATGTGTCTCCCGAAATCTTTTTGCATTTTTATATTTTTCTCATTTTTTTGTATTTTGGGCGATTGCAAGCTCTCATTGGAATCCTCAAGTGAACCCATATCATCAAATGGTGGAATATCATGGTCGCTCTTATTTGTACTAGTGAGGTGGTCAATCCTCTGTCTCATATGATCCATCATCTGGGTCAAGTGCTCAAGGGTGGATTCCATGAAAGGTGACTCCGAGAGATCAGTCTCGGGTGAATGTGAAGGTGGAAAATACGGAGGTGGTGGTGGATGTGGGCAGAAGTCCGAGTCCTGAAACTGCGGCTGAGGCGGATATGTACAAAAGTCAGGAGCAAAGTCCTCCTGGGAAAAAGGAGGTGGACCGACTGGAGTGAACGAGGGATCCGCAAAGTCCGGATAAAATACGCTCCAGGGGTCCATCTCGGAAACAAAAGACAATGATCGGAAGAGCATGATGGTCAAGTCAAGATAAGTGGAGAAAAGGCGCAAATGCGCAGAGGCGATCTAGAATGCACACAACAGTCACAGACAAAAATGAAAACAAGACAAACCCTCAATTCACCTACTTAACTCGGTAGAGACCACAAGAGCGATCTTTTTATCTCGCCTGTTTTAGAGTTAAGTGAGAGGTCCAAAAGTTGCACAAACACTTAGGGGCTCAATGGGATTTGGGAACTAATCCTTAGTGTAAGCGCGATCAAGTAAAAGCGAAGACAATGAGGGGAATACTCGTCCAATACGAGATTTTTCTTTTTGGTGGTTTTTAGGGTCAAGTAATATTAACAGTCCCAATTTTATTGGTTATCATTTTTTTTGGATTTTTTAATGAGAATGCACGAGCCTATCGAGGAGTCAATTTTACTTAAGCACCTAGGTGATCAAAATCAGAGGTAGAGAGTCGGAAAAGCAATGCAAGCGGCAAAACGATGATGTATTCTAAAGCGTAAATGCTGACCTTGCCTCCAGCACTCTACATGCAGGGATGCTCAACAGAATTGAAACCTAATCTATATGCAAATGCAAAGCCGATGAAATCGCCCTAAATTTCAGAATTTGCTATTATCGTGAAGAACCACAAGTCGATCACCAATCCTTAATCCAAAAAGTCCGGTCTAGACTCACCCTCCTCTTCTCGACAAATCGAGTTTAGGAGTAGCGCTTGATGGGGTGGGCTCGCGGCACGTAGTCTCGAAGATGATGACGCGACTGTTTAAATTTTTGACTAAGTCCAAACGAGTCTATAGGTACATGCAAATATATTAGGTGTTTGGTCTTAGTCTATCGCAAGCAATCCTAAAACTAGGGGCTCAATCACACAAAATAAGGAAAACTAAACCGGAAAATAAAATAAAAAGGCAGTGAAAACCGTAAAAACCACGACGAGCACCCAAGTGAACAAACACTTGGAAATTAGACTCAAGAGTCAAAAGTTCGGGAGTATCTGTATTATTACAAAAATATAGTCTCTCTCTCACTTCAAATTACAAAAATAAATGCAAGGAAATAAAAGCTACAACTAAAGTAGAGCTCGGTCTTCAAAATTCTCTTCTTGTCTCCTCGGAGCTAGGCTGGCTAAAGCCGGCTTCATGTGTGTACGTCGGCGCCTCGAGTGAAGCGCCTCCCTCGATCCGCGGTTCCTCGCACGAAGTCCACAAAGAGAGGGGTTAGACATCTCAAAAGATATATCAAATAAAAAAGCAAAGATAAAAGTCGCGAAATAGACAAGCAATCACAATCACGAAGCAAAAACCCGAACTACGCGCTGTTGCTCCCCGGCAACGGCGCCATTTGTTGAAGCGATTTAATTTGAGGGTCGTACGGTTTCACAAGGCGAAACCGCAGTCGATGCGGTGACCGCTCGAAAATCCCGTTTCAAACAATAATTAACCCACGACAATCAAGTAAAGCAGTGAAACTGTGTGGAGTTAAAATTTATTATAACGCTACAACAAGATGTGTATAGGTGCAAGTATGTGTAGAGGTCGAACACAGGGAGCAGACAGGTAGAACGGGGCACTAAGGCACAAAATGTGTGAATGTGACAAGTTGTCTATTAATGCTATTTTTTGTGGGTTTTTTATTTTATATTTTTTTATTTAATTTTTAATTTTATATTTTTTTGTATTTTGATTTTTAATTTACTGATTTTATATTTCCTTTTTATATTATATATTTATTTTCTTTTTCAATAATGGAATATATGAACTATGTAATAAAAGGGAGAAAGAGATATTTATAAAAATAGATAAAAATGTTCAAAATTAGCAAATAAAATATTTTTTGGTCTTTTTATATTTTTCTACTGTTTTTGTGATTTTTGGTATTTTTAAAGTCAAAAATACTGAAAACAGTGGATAAAAGACAAAGCTGAAACTAAAATGGAGAAATAAAATGGAAAACAGTAGCAAAAATTCTCCAATTTAATTTTCAATTAAAGATAATGAAACAAAGAAAATTCAGAGACAAATTTTTTATTTTAAGGTTTTTGAAGAATTTTTAATATTTTTATAAAGGTTTTTGGGGTTTTGTGATTTTTATGAGTTTCCTTTTGTAATTTTTAGTGAATTTTGGATTGAAGTTAAAACACACTAAAAGAAACAAAATATATTTTTTTGGGATTTTTCTGGAGTGTTTTTATATTTTTTAGGGATTTTATAATGCAAACAGTGCTGAAAATGGATGTTTTCAATTTTTAATAAATATTAAAATGCAATAATTATGAAAAATAAAAATAAGATGATGAACTACTATGCAACAGAGATCTAAACTGATTTTTGGGGATTTTTGGATTTTTATAGATGCATGCAAAAATACTAGAAGCAAAGAGAAACTTCATGTTTGCAGGGGGTATTCTCGTAATTATCTGCAAATACGAGGGCCTGCGTGCAATATGTTCACAAAATATCTAACTTAACAGAAATATTCCAGGACCAAAAAGAAATACCCAAAGCAAAGGGCCCTTGGAGGCAAAATTGCCAGGCACCACGTGACGCGCACGCGACCTGGCGGGGGTTCTTATATAATATTACAAAATGCCGGGGCGTACCATGCAAATACTACAAAAGTAATGTAATGGCAGAAGAATGTTTCAATCTGAATATTTAATTACAAAAAACTCTTGGGTGAAAAGGGCAAAATACCCAATCAGGCGCTGGCGGACGGTGGATGTCGTTCCACTAAGACACGTGGCAGTCCCCTGAGGCCCTGTACCTCTTCGCAGATGAGGGGCTGCGATTAGCTCCTAGATGCTGATCCAACGGTGATGATCACAGATGATCCGACGGACACTGCGCTTCACCAAGAACAACAGCAGATCCGACGGTCCTGGCCGGCCGAGGAAGAACATCAACAAAACTCGCCGATGACGAGTTTGGATTTGACGTAGATCCGCCCTCCGACGACTTCCTTCGTCTCCAACAGTACGCAGAAGCACATGGAGCTCTCCTTTAGCATATGGCGGCTTCCAAAATGGCGTGGAACACGCCGAAAAGCTGCTGCGACGTGAGAGGCCAGGAGCCGCTCCAGGCCGTGTGTGCTCCCGCGAACTCGATCCCCAGGTGGGGTCTTTGGCTCCGGGACCTGCAAAGAAGATTCACGGCAAAAATGAAAGGTCCCAGGGCCAACAAAAAGGTGTGGGTGGCGACGTGGTGAGGTTGGTGATCGCCGGAGCTCGTGAGCTCTGGCGAGGTGTTCGAGATGAAGATCTATACGAATAATGGCTTAAACAACGAACTAAGTATACGGAACGAAACCCTAAGCTAACAGCTAACTAATGACTAGAAAACAAATACAACACGACCTCCATTGGCTGTAGAAGCCAAGAGAAAAACCTCGACGGCCGCACACCGGAGATGGGGAGTGGAAGCTCCTCCCGGCCCTCGCCTTGCCTTGCGCGAAGGAGCTGGAGATCCCCCAGTCACAGGGATCGATCCAGAGCTCCAAAGCAAGTGTTCAACTTGGGTCAAAAGGGTTCGAACTTTGAAAATGGAGAAAAGGGGGTTTTTGTACAAACGGCTGGGAGGCTCCAAAGATCAATGCATATCTTGCGAATCGCTGATCCATTCCATGAGGTTAAGGCTAGGCGTGTAAGATCAAATGTCGAGGAGAAAAAGTTGTGAAGGTCGCGTCATGAAAAGATGAAAGACGTTATCTCCAAAAATCGGAGAAAACGCCAAAAAACGCATCTCTGACAATGAACAGGCTGGGGTCAGAGAGTTGACCGCGGGTCAACTCTCCAGCCCCCCTGGTTGGTCCACGTGGACCAACCAGGAAAAAGCCTGAAAAATGATTTAAAAAATCATTTTAAAATAGTAAACTATTTTATTAATTTTAGGTTATTAAATAAAAAATATTTCTAATTTTATAAATTATTTTATGGTAATTTTTATTTTTTTTAGAGGTATATTTTTACAAGTTGCCTATTATACCCTTTATAGGTATAAATACCTATGTATTGTATTCTTTTATTTTTATTGTGTGTATTTAATTTATTTATTTTTGGTTATTAATTTATATAATTATAACATATTTTTATACACGTAATTATATTTTTATTTTATTTTATTGATGTGTTTTGTTTATTTAATAAAATAGAAATAGTAATTATACAGGTATGTGTATAAGTATTATACCTAGGTTTTGTGTATACATATTTTTATTTTGAGTTTTATTTACATTTTTATTCTGATTTTAATATTCACAATTATTATAAGTAATATCTTCAACATTATAAAAATATAAAATTATAAAAATAATAAATAAATAATAAATTGAATATTTTAATCTGTACAAGTATACAATAGGGGTCCAAAACTCAACTTTCAAACCGTAGCTCTGCCAAATGCGAAACCACCACCATTAAATAGCTTATTTTATTCTATATACAATTAAAGGTGAGTTTGCTGCATTTGGAGTTTTTATTTGGGAGATACAGGTCTGGGAAGTTGGGATTCTGGGTTTTTATTCAGATCATAACCTTTTATATGTACATTATTTTCCAGTGAAATCAATTTTGTATTTTTCTTTATTTAATTATCTACAACTTTCATGTACAAATTTATTTATTTGATGTATAAAAAGTGGAACCAAAAATAGGTCCCAAAATGAATAAAGAATGAATAAAATAAAAGGAATTTGTAATGTATTTTGGCCCTTATCTCCCCCTACTTTATTTCTTGTCGACCTAGTCATCAAGATGCCTAGGTCTCGGGGTTTCGGGTCATAAAATATTTACAATATTATATTCTTTTTCTTTTCTTTTCTTTATTCTATAATTTTGGCTTTAAAAACCGCATTTTATACAATATTTACACAATGATGCATGAATGCTAAAGTGCCTAAATTAAGCCTATTTACACACATTTACTAGGGTTTTTAAGGCCAAAATGATAGAATAAAGATGATGAAACGTAGCTTCATCAAGTACCTGCGTGGATTAAAGTCATAAGAGACGTGATAGATGTAGACATGATTAATGCCATCAATCTACGATATCTATCCAAGTCCTTTGTGAACTTCATTGTTTCATCTTGCATTAAAATAAAGATGAAGTATATGAATGTTGAAGATGCTCTCCATAATTGAGGTTTTCTAATGACACGGTCAATTGAAGAGACCCTCTATCTAAGAAATGGTTGTTTAAGTCTAAGGAAGCACAATGAAAGCATAGGCTTGGCCTATAAGAAGGAAAAAGTCAAAGAATGGACTGCACTTCTATAACTTCCACACATATGACACCTGAATAGTTGGATGATTGTTAGTACTACAACATGCTACTAAAAGAACGACAGTCCATTCTACAAATACTCTTTAGAGAATGACACAGATAGTTCATTGGCATACCCTAATTATAAGTCATCATTGAAGCCAACTAGCTCTTCAACGAGAAGATAATTGGATGGTTGTATCTTGTGCCTCTACTAACACTTGCAATTTATTGCAAAATGTTCTAGAAGACAAGAAGACTTGATCTAATGTGAGATAGTCATCTACATGAGATCCGATGTAATTGCTATTATGATAATCATTGGAATTTGTAAGAGCAACACAATCCGGTGGGAGAATCCTTTGTTATAGATAATGACTTTATGATCCAAATGCTAAAATAATTTGGTATCAATTTCTAAACTCATTAGATGTAGTTATTCATTTGAGAAGAACTTATCATAAAGAGTTGTGATAAATACATTTCACATAAATTAATGAATGTGTCATCAATGTTTCTAACACTGGAAACAAAACCTTGAAATCAAGGGAGATGAAGATCATTTAAAATGATCCAGCATCAAGATTTGGACATATGTCAACTAATATGCTCAATGAATAAGGAAAAGATGGCTATTTAGATTGTCTAAAAGTCCAACATTTACCGACATGTGAATATTGTATTCAAGGACAGATATCCAAGACATCCTTCTCCAATAAAGGTACGCCCCTACGGCAGAGCTCTGATGAGCTTAAAGGAGAAAGATTAGAGGTTGGCTAGTGCTTCAAATGAGAAGAGTGGACAGATCTCCAACTTGGTACTCTTTTTACTAAAATAGGATTGTCTTCCATATTCGATGTCCGATTCGAGAAATTTTGGGTGTACTACTTCTAACACGCTATCTTATGCTTCAATTGTAGCTGAATGTGATTTATCTGATTTTTTAGTTGGACACATATCTGTAATCACCAATAAGTTGTCTAAATTTTTGGATCAATACTTGAGGGTTTAGATGAATTTTTTGGTTGGTCAACTAAACTAATTTATAGCCAAGCTAGTCAAACTCATAATTCAATTAAAAATGAAAGATATAATCATGTTTACTAAAAATATTTTAGTCAAGTGGAGCGTAGTACTTACCTGTAAAATAGAATCCAAAATGCCTATCACAGATTTACGAGGATAGTCGATTAATTTGTTTTATGATGGAATCTGCTTTTGCATCAAGAATACATCTTTACGTTAAAGTTATTTTTAATTAAAATAACAAGTATAAATGTTCCGTCTTCTTATTTTTGTGAAAAGACCGTTGTTTATCATGTCCTTGTGATACGCTAGATTTTTTGCTAGGACCTCACAAACGTACCCTCTTGCGATAACGAGGTGGAGACGATTGATCACCTTTCTTCTTACTGCAAGTAAACATCCAAGTTGTGTCATGATATTGGAGTCTCATAGTCTAATTTTCAAAACTTGGTTGGCTTATGGGAGTCGCTCCAGGCAGCCAAGTTTCGTCCGAATGAAGAGATTCTTCCAATTAGCTAGAAATAGAGTGATATTTGCTTCATTGCATTTCTATGTCGAGAATGTAATGTTTCACTTTCATGCTTAGGTTTATCATGAATCTTGGCTCTTTTAAGTTTTCTCTCTCCCTTTTATTCTAATTCAATTGAGGGTCGGCACCTTATCTGGTTTCCTCTTTTTTGGCTTTAAAAAGATAATCACTTTTTGTTTTATTTTCATTTTCAATCGGCATTCTTCCCTCCCATAATTGTAGTCCTACATGCAAATAATCCGACGCAGCAGCTGAAAACTTCAGGGGCCTATTTCGCAATCTTTCTCCCGACGACAACTCAAGTCCCAGCCTAAACTACCCCTTCTTAGGGTTTAGAGAAGGACGACGCGAGGCGGCGGCGGCATTCACCGTGACGAGAAGCAGCAGAAATGGGTACGTTCTCTCCTCTTGGATCCTCCTCACGATCTCTTCATCCCCATTGACCCCGCCCTCTCTGATCCTGCAGCGAGGATCAAGGTCCACGAGCTCCGCGGCAAGCCCAAGGCCGAGCTCGAGTCCCAGCTCAAGGACCTCAAGGCGGAGCTCGCTTCCCTCCGCGTCGCCAAGGTTACTGGTGGCGCCCCCAACAAGCTCTCCAAGATGTGCGCACCCCAAGCTCTTTCGAAAGTTTCGCCTTTTTTTTCTCCTGGTTTTTGATATTTGTTTCCGCGGATCGTGGCAGAAAGGTGGTGCGGAAGTCGATCGCGCAGGTGCTGACGGTCATCTCGCAGACGCAGAAGGCGGCGCTTAGGGAGGTCTACAAGAAGAAGAAGTTTCTGCCTCTTGATCTCAGGCCCAAGAAGACCCGCGCTATTAGGCGCCGACTCACCAAGCACCAGGTGCTCTTTTTTTTCTAACTTTCGGAACATTAAAGTACCTTTTATTAAGGGATATACATTGCTATTGTTAGTATTATTTTCTCCCATCATAAGTTGTAAAAAAGAAAGGACCTATGCAAACGAGGGTCGTTCAGTTTTCTGATCGTAAGGTGTTTGTGAGCATGTAACATTAATTTGTAAGGTGTGTAAATACTAAATAAAACCAGCAGTGTATCCAAATAAACTCTGCAAGCAGAATTTTACTAGTAGACACAGTTAACTTCACATGTCAAGGGAGACTATATTGATACCTTACATGAAAAAAAGGTGAACATCATGTAAAGTAGCTGTCAGTTTTTTTATTGTATTTATACATAGAGTATCATATCTGTTCTATATTTGCTTGTTAATATATAATATTGGAAGCGTTGCAATTTCGGCTACTTACAGGCGATGTGGATGCCAACTTGCTATTGTAAGTGCATCATCTCTCGAGTATTTTTCACAACCGTGCACATCGCCGCAATATAGGACCATTGGATCTTACATTTTATCAATGGTGATGATTAAATGCCCGAGCAAACAACTTTTCCCCACTCCAACCTTTTTTCCTTCCTCACCACCATTCTCTCTCACCACCCTCCCCATGGGAGGTCACGACACCCATCTTGCTTTTTTTCCTTTGAGGCAACCAATGACTCCACTAACATCCTTGTCTTCCTCATTGGCTCTTCATCCCTCGATTTCGTCGCTACAGTTATCTACTCTGGATTCTCCTTCTCAAAGGGAAATAACTCGACCATCCTCCTGCACGCACTTACCGAATCTGCTTCTTTATGGCTACCTTTTCCAAGGTTGTACCTTACTCGGAAGCCAATAAATGGCTCCACTAATCTTGAAAGTCTTATTAAAATGCATTAAGCCTTCTTCCATTATAAGCATGGAAGGCCGTATCCCGATATATCGGTGATATATCGGTGATATATCAGTATCGACAGGTCACCGATATATCGCCGATATGTCCGATATCGGGTATCGACACACAAAAAAGGCATGTTGAATCCCGATGTCGGCGATATGGCGTCGATATATCGGTATCGACATGGTACCGATATCGATATGTCCTTCCATGATTATAAGTAGGGTCGACTATATGGTTTCTCGCTCAAATTCATGTTGAAAGATTCGATTGTTTTTTACGCTAGCCGTCGACTACCTAACACAACCCCTGCAAGAGTGGGATTTGAACCCTGATTTTTTGTGTGGTAGGCACACTGTACTTCTGCTAGACCACATGAAAGTCTTATTATGCAATAAAAATGGTAACCTAAAATCACGAGTCATGATGTGGGTGAGTCTAGTATTTCTTTTATTTTATTTTGCTAACTTGAACCTTTTCTTTTTAATATTGGTTCTTTATTTGCTATAGTGTTAGAATTGGTTATAGGTGCATTAGTGTTCCTAGAGTTTGTCTTGTTGTTTGGTCGTGAGAGATTTAGCTTGAATATAATTGAGCTCGAGCATTAGAAGTTGCATCAAGAATCATGAACTGAGATGCGAGTGTTTTCAGCATCTCCAATGAAAAAAAATATGGGTGTGTTTTAATTGTTTTAGCAATCCTTTGTTCATTGTGTCGACGTTTTATCCAAATTTTATTTAATCCACGTAATAATTGTAAATGATTAGCAATTAGCAAAGACTTGATTTTGATCGAGAAGATATGCATAATTGCATATTGATAGATATGGAAAAAAATTCACTATGTGTAAATGACGAAACATGTCATATTCAAAATTGTACAACTACATGGAGGTAGGGGTACAAATGATATTACAAAAAAGCCAGAGACAAGTATAATTGCAAAATCTTGGATGGACACGTGTAAAAAATCCAAATATAAATTATTTTTCAAAATACTTGATAATTGTTTTTGCATTTTATCAAGACCAACTATACAATATAAAAATGAAAAAACCTTCTCCCACTTTAATTAGGACCAGCTACATGGATTCTTGCTCAAATCCATGTTGAAATATCTGACTATTTTTTACATTGGCTAACGGCTACCTAACACACCCTCCACAAGGGGGGAGTTGAACCTTGGTCTTTTAGGTGGTAGGCACGTTGCACCACCACCAAACCATTGAAGTAGGTTATGTACTACGAATAATATTGGGCTTCTTTTTATTAAAAAATGTAAAATTATTTCCCCCCCTGATGGGATATTGCATTGTTTCACCCCTTGTCTCATATTTACAGTAGCACAACATTGCGATCCGTGCAACTCTCTAACTTCTTTACACAAGCCCGCCTCAAGAGGACCCCTCCCTGAAAAGCTTAGTTTATGTCTCCCAACTGGGGATGAAAACGAATGTGAATAATATTCGTATCCAATCCTCTATTATATTCGTTTTATATATATTTTTAAAATTCGTATTCGTATTCGTATTAAAATAGATGCGGATATGGATATCACTTTGACATTTGCTAATATTTGCATTCGTATTCGTATTCGTACATTTATTTTTTTACATAAGTATAGTGATAAATTTATTTATAACTATACGTAACAACATTTTATGATTGCATTCACCATTGTTAATATAATTGTATGTGTAAATCATCCTAAACATGTATATTTTAGTCAATCTATTAAATATTTCTGCTATTATTCGTATCCGATTCATATTCTTTTTACATTCGTATTCATTTTTAAGGATATGGTAATACTTTTTCACATCCGTCAATATTCGTATCCACATTCACATTCGTATTTTAAAATGGATAAGGATATGATTGTACCTATATTCATATCGGTATCCGACCGTTTTCATCCCTACTCCCAACCCATCAATCCTACAAGCTTAAGCCTTGGAATCCCTCCCCTCTTGCTAAGCTACATTGGCCACACAACCAACTTCTTGCTAGAAACATCCCATCTTTGATGAGATACCAAAACAACCACACCTTTTCGTTCAAGCTCTTCCGCACAATCTCCTTGATGAGCCCCCTCCACCTCTATTATGGTGTTCTTCAATGCAGAAGAGGATGGGGAGCCAACAAAGGCGTATGTTATGTATGAGGCTTCTTTTGTATATTTACTTTACATATTATTCAAAGACAGAGAATGGCCATTAATGGTAAATGGTTATCCACATTTATATCAAAACAAAATTAGCCAACTACATAAAAATCAATACATAAAGTTATTTGCCCCTCTCCCATTAACTATTATATTGCAAGTTTGAGTTCATCACAATTTTCAAACAGGACCTAGAAGTTATAAAGTCCATATCATTCCTCAATAGCTAAATTGTCCAGATCGCCTTTAGTTGTATAGATTGATCATATCTCCACATAAAGATGACTACATTTCCAATTTCCAAATGCCACCTTTGACATAGAATCAAGCCAAGATATGCTATGCCATTCTCCCAAACTTCTTCTGTTATTTAGAAAAGATGTCCACAGAGTTGTCATTGAATCAAGCCAAGAATATCATCTTTTGTGTCCAATCGATGCCACTTTTGTGAAACACATTTCGAGACGGCGAAGCATCTTTTCTTCCCGTGCATGAAGACTTCCGCTATTTGGGCAGAGTTGGGGCTAAATTGGGTAAAACTACAAAGCTAGGAGCTCTTTTGGGAGTCGCTATTCACGGCCAGAAGTGGTCCCAGGGAGGTGCTGTTGAGGCCTGTCGCTTTTGTATGTTCAATTTGGTTGGCTCGTAACGGGTCTATCTTTTCGTCTCAACATTTTTACTTTGAGAATGTTGTTTTTCCCTCTAGATTTCTCTTGTAATCATGGCTTATGTAAGTTCTACTTGTAATCTTTGTTAATTTTTCAATAAATCTGGGGCGGACACCTTAGAGAGTTACCGTCTCTTTGGACTAAAAAAAACCTTGATAACAAGCCATCATATCCTTCTCATCAAGCATAGCTAGAGTTCAACATTGATAGGGACATTGGTCTTCCATAGGTACCTACAATATTGAAGGAATGAGTCCGCAATATCTCGAAGGGTATGTTTGGTGATTGGGATGGGGCGGGGTAACCTCCTGTGAATAGTAGCTGTTTGGATGGTTTCGAGGGTTGGAGAAGGTCGTAATATGGAATATGATGTGATGCCACATTGATTTGTGATGGAATTTCATCCCAAAAATGTAGGGGGGTAAACTGGGTTACCCCAGGTAACCTGGTAACCCGGTAACCAAACGGATTTCAAGAGATTTCTGTGTAAGCGGTGGGAACATAACTTCCTACACTTTCATTCCTAGCTATCTAGAGCCCTCCTCCACCCTCCCTCTCCCTCGGTTAAAGACCTTAACTTTTGTTTAAGATCTTCCACGATTTAAACTTATTATGAGGGATGCCTTCTCCCCCCTCCCCCACCTTAGCCTACTTGCCAAGAGGCATGCCTTCTCTCCATGATAGCACCACATCATCCACTTTGAAAGGAGGTCCCAATTCCAAATCTTTAGATCCTCAACCTTACATCTCTCCACCACTTCTAGAGTAGACAAACCTTAGCCTACTTCCCAAGAGACAGACTTTAGGGAGTCTGCAATCAAATCGTAGCACATTGATCTCACCCTTCATGAACAACAAAGGTCTAGGGATGCTGGATAGCGTCACCTGCTCTTCCAACTCTAAAGTCCAGCCATCACTTGGAAAAATGTTGTCTACGATCCATGTTCCTTGTAACCGCCATATTATCCGCTTTGAAAGGAGGCATGAATTCCATTTCCCAAGCTTGCAAAAATCGGCCGACTAGGTCGACTAGTCGGTCCGACTAGTCGAGTCGGGGGGTAGCCGACTCGACTAGACCTAGTCGGTCAGCCCGACTAGTCGGGCCGACTACTCGGCCGACTTTTACAACAAGCTTTTATACTTTTTTTGTTTTTTTGCTTTTTTTAAAGCAAACTTATTCTAACTATACTTAGTGTTATATTTGAAGTCATTTACTTCTTTTGTTTCATTATGTAAGTATAGAAAATATACAAATCTATGTTAATGCATAAGCAAACTTATTCTAATATGCAATAATGTTATATTTAAAGTCAATTACTTCTTTTATTTCATTATGAAAGTATAAAAAATGTACAAATCTATGTATAAAAATGATTTATATATTTAAAATAATTAAAAAATTCAAAACCAACTAATGACCGATTAAAATCCGATTAGTCGCCCGACTGCCGACTAATCCTTAGTCAGTGACCCCGCCGATCGAGTACCAACTACCGCTTTCTGCAACCTTGCTATTTCCTTAGATCCCTCAACCTCATCTCCCTCCACTTCTAGACAGGCCTTAACCTATTTATTAAGAGGCATCCTTCTCTCCTCAATGAAGTACCATATTCCTAACAAAAGAAAGGCAGTCATCCAAATAGTAACTCCAATGCAATCGAGATAACAATTGGAAGATAAATCAAAATGGGGATAATGCCGATAGCAGACAGCCTCTTGGGACGAAACTTTGAAAAACCACACCTCACACGATCTTTGTTCTGCCCCAACACTAGCCCCTAATACACATATAAGGTTCCAGAACTGACACGCAAATAAGTAATTTATAATTCTCCCACAAGTGGCAGACAAAATCACTGAACATTTTAGCATAGCTTACTCATCTATGTTGAAAGGTATGGAGCTTGATTATTTTTGGTGATTCACTCGTAAGTCCGAGGCCTCCTCAAAGATGTCTAAAAGCGATTGAATTGCAAACACATAGTCATGACACCCATTGACGAGGAAAATTGCATATCCACATTTATTTGACTAGGATGGAAACTGTGGTGTCTTCATTCTCCTGGTGAAGTCCATCTATTGCCATGTGGCATAGATTTTCACAATGTCCTTTGCATCGATAGTGATCACAAATAAAGATGCTAATGTACCCCCCTGTTACACATAAAATGAGACAATGGTCTTGCATCTTTTCATCAAAGCCATACATAATTAGGAAACCACGTACCTCCTAAAGTTGATCGAATAAAATGACCACCTTAGCATGTCATAGGCCTTGCTAAAATATTCATTTTAAAGGAATCCCTCCATTTGCCATCACTTCTGTGATGCAATCACCTCAGATGCAATCTCAGAGCTCTTTTGAAGTTGGAATCAAGTACGATAGGCCTAGTTGCTTCGCGATAGGCCTTTTTTTAAAAAAATACTAGAAAGAATCTACTGAACAACTCCGCCTGATTCCAACAGGGTCTCTTGACCATACTCTAGAACTGTTGAATAGTTGTGGTTGTTGATTTCAACCTGGAGACTCCTGCTTCAGGCTTTTCAAAGTTGTCATCTCTGCAATTCCTCACCAATCTGTCTACAGCTTGACTCGTCAACTTGTGCACTGGCAAACTGTTCTTTTCCTCAATAATATCAAGGCAATGATCATTTGCATAAATATCTTATTTTGTATAAGAAATTTTAAAAATGAGATAAAAATAGTCTACAATAAAGCATTTAATATAATCTTTAAATAATTATTGAAATTTATACCTTGGGGTTAGTGAACTATTGGGAATGCAAGAGAGTACTTGGAGTGAACACTGATGGAAAATTGTGTGGAGGGGGGATGCTAAAATAGGTCGGAGGGAAGGAAGTTTTGGGGAATGGTTTGCTGAAATGTCAGAATATACTAGACTTTGTATCATTGAAGTTTGCACATTGTGATTACTGCATCTTTGATGAGCATGCACCGCTTGAATGTCCATTTGAGGTGAATCATTTGCTGATTCAGTGAATGGTTTCTGTTTCAGCAAACTGCTCACTGAAACGAGGAATGATCCACCGATTCATATCTAATTTCGGAATTCATTATTTTTCCATGCCAATTTTGTTAGTTGTTCCAGTGACCATGCACTGGGTGGGAGTCTGGGAGAATACTCTTCTTTCTCTCTGATCTCTCCAATCCATTTTATGGTTTTTGACGAATGGATTTTAACGGCAGGAGCTTACAATGTAAAATAAAGCAAGATTACTAGAGATCTGAAATATAATATACCACTAAACAATGACCTTAAGAAAAGGTTATATGGATTATCATGTAATTAGAAAAGATTACTGGGTATGGGTGTAAAATCCTAACATATATCACTGAACAGTGAAATTGTCCCATCATTTTACATTGGTAGTATGTTACATCTTGATGTAATTTTCTAAAAATAAATAATTGCGTGTCTGTTCCTAATGAAGGTTTAGACTTGTAACTGTAGTTAAAGCGTGACATGGCACTAAGGATGAAAACGAATACGAATATATTCGTATTTGACCCTCTATCATATTTGTTTTATACATATTTTGACATTTGCACTGTATTCATCTTAAAGTGGATGATGACCTGTATAAAATTGACATTCACAAACATTTGCATTCGTAGTCATAATATCTATTTTAGTGCAAAAATATAGTAGCAGATTTATTTATATTTGTGTATAACAAAAATTCTGTGATTGCATTCTCCATTGTTGATATAATTCTTATTAAATAAATATATTTAATATATCTATTTTATGTCTAAAATGTCTTAAACATGTAAATTTTAGTTAGGCTACACCATATTTCTGTTATTTGTCACATTCAATCCATATTTGTTTTCATTTTTATATGATGACCTAATTTTCCATATCGATCAATGTTCATAATCTAATTTCATTTGTATTTGTACATTTAAATTGGACAAGAATATGATTAATATCTAAATTCATATCTTCATATCTGTATCCGACCGTTTTCTTCCCTACATGAGACTTTCTCCGGTAGAATGTTGCATCATATATTTATATTGAGGGGAACACCTGTCTTATTCTTATAGCTCCTTACTGATATTTTTAATCTTTAAATAAGTAATTCTGGATTCTAAAAAAAGAAGTAATTCTGACACGTCATGGAAACTTAGATATTACTGGTATACCTCGTTACAAATCGCTACTTGCAGAGTTGTGATATTATATAGTCTCTGCATTGTCTCTCCCCCCTCTATATATTTCAACTTTCTGATCTTTGATCTGTATTTTTTGCAGCTGTCACTTAAAACCGAGCGTGAAACGAAGAGGGAAAAGTATTTTCCGTTGAGGAAGTATGCCATTAAGGTGTAGAAAATAGTATTGTCTTATTTCTCTGGATGTTTATTTATGTTTACTCTTAACTCAATTAGTGGATGGTTTTAGTGAAATTTAATCCTTTTTAGGATTGCTATTAGATTGCCATAATACTTTTCAACGTACCAAAATTTTGTATTTCACTGGACTTCTCTTGTTAGGCACTGATACTAATCCTCAATGTCTCTTTTGATAGTATGAGTAAAAATAGCTGGACCTTGCCCACAATGCAGATGGTTTGAAAACATTAGTAAGGAGCTTTCATCTAGATTGCTGACTTGTGTTTGAGCTAGGGTTCAGTTGTTTGTTTGTCACCAGGCCCTTGATTGGTCCCTTGGATTAAAACCCGAGGCCCCATTTGTCTCCAGGCCCTTGATTGTTGCTACTCGAGGGAATTTGATTTTAATTTAAATTGCAGTGTTACTGAAATGACTTCTTCCCTTAGGTGATGGTTGGATGTATGAATAAATTAGATTGATACACTAGAATCTCAAACATTTAGTTATTATTTGGGTAGTTTTCTAATTACTTCAGAAATCCTCGATAATTCATAATTACATCCAGAAAACAAGTGCTCCAATTTTCACCCATAACCCTGACAAGCGATCGTTATTGTGAACATTTGATAGTTGAAGGTACGAATCTCTGCCAGATTGTCCGAATGTTGAATAAGGCGCGGTTATCTCCTGATAAGCGATAGTTATTGTGAACAGGTATTGTATAAAATGGTACTGATTTGTTACATTTCGAAGGATGAATAGAAGGATAGTTGTTCCACCTCTAATTAATTGGATAAGGGATCTTTAGCAGCAAGTGGGGTTTATCCCTTGTTCATGGTTGGTTGATTTCATGTCCATGACATGAAAAAGGTTGCTTACATTCAAAATTTGAGGATAAGTAAGATGAAATAAATACAGGTAAGATGGGATAATCATTAGAAGGAAGAGAATTAGCCTCTTATTTCGAGGCAAAATATTCAACCAAATACACCCTTAGGGCCCGTTCGGTTCGGGAATAAGCATGAATAAGGATTGGGAATAAGGGGAATAAGGGTCTATTCTCCGTTCGGCTGGAGGATGGGAATAAGGAGAATAAGGTGAAATAAATGTAGGTATGGTTGGATAAAGATAGGAATAAGAGTGAAATAAGATGAAATAATGGGGAATAGTCGTACCACGGGGAACCGTGTCGGGAGAAAAATGGCCCTTTATTCTCCTCCCTTATCCTTGTACCGAACAGGGCCTTAGGGTGGGTTATCTTTTATTAGATAACCTTCAAACCAAGCATACCCTAATGGTCGTTGACTTTATTATATTATTTCATTCTATTTATATTTTTATTGTCTAATCTTTGAAGAGAAATTTTATATTTTTGTGACAAAGGCATGCTATGACGGTGATGTAGTCCTTGACAACAGTGATTTTACTTAGTCCCCGACTATGATGAAGAATACCAAGCTTACTCGATAAAATCATTGAAATGGTAGATACAATCGAACCTGATCAAGAGGTTTATCGTTGCTCAACAAATTTTCAGTCGATTGCGATGTTTCTTTTTGGGACCTTTTTAGTACCGGCAAAACCATCAAAGACGAGGTTAGTAAGAGGGTCCTCACGCAAATATTTAATGAAAAAGATAATTTTAAGTAAATTATCACAAAATGCTATTTCTATGCGTGAAATTTCAGTTAGAATCCTCATTTTTTTAACGTAACAAAGAGGATCAATTTTTTTTAATCTCAAGTGCAATCTTCCGTAAGCTTTCATGGCCTTATTTATAAACTATAATACCAAAAATTTCTTTTCAACACTTAGAACTCTACCGTTATTTTTAAAGAATGATTTACCCTAATTTATAATCGATGTATAGATGAGGTCCTTTCTTTGTAATTTGACCTAAAAATAACTGGATTAATGTACTGTATAGAGCATTATTATATCAAGTCCAAAGGGAGTGCAAGAAATCACCTTTTTGAACCAAAATACTAAAAAAAAGGGGAAAACATATAGACACATGGGTTGGCTATTGTCACGACTTGATAAGCCAGGTTCAGACTCAGCTCGATGAGAGCTCGTGAGCTCGGTTCATTATGCTATTGAGTCGAGCTCGAGCCGAATCTTGCTTGGGTCGATAACTCAATAAGGGGCTCGATAGGGAATATATATACATATATTGTTTATATATTTATATATAATACAAATAACATAAAGTAGCCCTTTGCGATTTTTCCTCCACTAACTTTGACCCCTCACGAGTCATGACCCAATTCTCAAATCATATTCTCGCCACACATTTGGCCCCCCTGCCCATGCATTAGAAATTGGTATTTTTTTCTTTTTATAAGTAAATATAATGTTACAATATATATTATAATTAAGATTTCGTATACCACTTGGATAGTGGTCTACTGGTAAGGAACACAATCTTAGATAGAACAAGTCTCGAGTTGAACCCACACAAAATATTTTCCACCAAAAGTACCCATTTTCCTTAACGGGTTCGACTTGGGCTCGAGCCCAGACCAAACTCGGTAAGGAGCTCGGGCTCGGTAAGGGGCTCGACTCGAGCCTTATTGAGCCCGAACCAGTTCAATAAGGGACTCGAGCTCATCGAATTCGAGCTCGAACCCGAGCCCAACTGTGCTTCTCGAACCCGAACTCGAGCCAATATCTGACTCCGCTCTAGACACGTTTCCTTGGAATTGGTGTCATTTCCTTATTAAACCTGACGGTCTTTCCTGCAATATCAGCTGCCAATCTGACTCCATTTAATCCCCGGAGATCTCCCGTTTCCATTTCCTATCCAAAACCAGAAATAGCACAGCCTGCCAAACGACCAACACTTCCTCCTCTCCACACCTCGAACCAACTGCTGTTCTGCACAGATCCACCCAAAGCCAAGCGACGGACACTTGTTGCGGTTGCCCCCAAACCTCCACCGCCACCAACAGCCTCGTGACGACCGCAATTCTGTCCCCCATCCGCCGCCTCCCTTCGATAAAAACAAAGACCTCAGTCAGAGGTGTGGCCTGTGATCACCGCCGCTCTCTCACTCTCTTCCAAGTTAACCGCCAACCCCACCGCCTTAACAAAGAACCCGCCGATTTCCAACGTTAAAAAAGAGAGCTGCTGCCTCCGCCACCCACTGCCTTTGTTTTTGCTCTTCTTTCCAGGAAGGAAAGTGCGTATTGGGTTCTTGGTAGCGGTGCGGTGGAGCTTACTCATCACTCTTTTGCTAAAGATCGCATTTTGGGAGATGGGTCTTCGCCATTTCTATTCCTTCATCGCTCCTCCGCCTCCTCCTTCTGTCCCTGTTTATCTCTTCTGGTTAGAGGACGTTCGATTTTTTTCATCTGCTGTTCATAGTCTCAATCTTGTCAGAGCAACGTTTTTCCAAGTAGATCGCTTCTCTCATCTCTAAATGGCGGACAATTGTCCTGTTGATCTTGGGTTCACTAAAAGATACCTTTTTAGGGTTTATTTTATCTTTGCGAATTTTGATTGCAGATTTTCTTTCTCCCTGTGAGGGGCCGGAGGAGCTATTGCTGCAGTTTCCTGAATGCGACATTGAAGGGAACGAGAGCGGCATTGATGGTATCTGTCTGTCCTATAAAATCATCCTTTGTACTGGTTTATTTGAACCAAAATCTATATTTTCTATTGAAAAAGTGCCACGGATTACTGATTTGTATTTAAATTTTAGCTAAACGAGGTGTAGAAAATCGAAGAGAAGAAACTCAGAAGAAGAGGTAATCTTGTTGTTTGATAGTTTCAACTTTTGAAGTGAATGCAGCTGTTTGTTATGTTTTAATTCTACTCGGTAGCTTTGGTCTGTCTTCATTTATTGCAATTTTCAACTGCACAATATTTGTTATATACACAACTGTTTTGCTAACCTCATATGCATCTCTGTTTGTATTCCATTCTGCTGTCATGGGTCATTCTGATCCTAATGACACATCACTGGGGCCTACAATATCATTCACACCATCGTCCTCTGCCAACCAATGCATCCTAAATAGTTCTATAATCAGATAATATATTAGGTGCTTATAACCTAATACACGTATACTCTATTATGTTTTTCTTCGGTATTAGTATCTGTAATTAATACCCATTGGAACTAATTCCATGTATTTTGGAGCAGGGAGTTCTTTGTGATTACACCAAAAGAACTTTATATAAATTCAGGTGTGATGGTTCTTGTATGTATGCTAATCATACCTTGACATATTTTGTCTCTATCTCTAAAAGCTTTAAAGTGCGCATTCAGTCGCAATTATATGCAACTTGCAGTTATTGTAGATGTGAGTTGTGCTTCTCCTTTGATTAGATATTTCATTGGAGCCATTAACCATCAAGTCTGATTCGACCACTCATGACCTTTTATATTGTGATTTGCCACCAAATGATGCACTGAAATATAACAAGTATCCTAAAGCCAATTATTGGGTTCTTGTTAGAATGTCCTTTTGAACCCCTTGCGCTATTACCTACTAATATCATCGAGATAGACTATTTCTATATCCTTATTTTGCTTGGTTTTAGTCACAAGTAAGTGTCTTTTTTGCATCAGTGGACACTTATCTTTCATCAGGAGATTCTGTGCTTTTGGTTGCGATGGAGAAGCTGGTGGGTCAGGTAATTTTAGATTCCATGTATGTAAGGTTTCTTCATCTGCAGTTCACAAATAAAATGACTTCGCCTAAACCACGATGCTAATATTTACATTTTGGTTCTTAGTACTAGCAATCTATGGTTGTCTACATTAAGCTATGGTCAATATTCAGAACTTCCATGTGCAGGAACAAGGTTCTATGGTTAGCAAGGATGGCATTGTTATTGTAGATATTGAGAGTCTTGTTCCCTCCTCTGAAATATGTTCTGGTAGTCCAAAAATGAGTGTAAGAACTTGTGCTTTGCCTACAGATGTATTCGTCGTCTCTATGAACTGAATATGATGGCATCTTTTGTTTCTCAGAAAGCTCTTTCTCGCAAAGGTTCAAATAGAACAGAGAGACGAAATGCTGAGGACATTGAAGCCGATGATGGATCCAAAAAGGTTGCTGCTAAAGGTATGCATTTTGGCTCTTTCTGTTGTCCTCGCGTGATTGAAACAATATAAGCTTACATTCTAGCATTACGGAGGGATATTGACTTTTCTATGTCATGCTCAGATTTCATGCTCCATGGCAATTCAAACTATTTTAACTGCCAAGTTTGCGTATGTTATCATTTGATATTAGCTGGATTGTTCAAATGTTTGCTTGGATAGATGTTCATTCTTAGTGAACATTAAAATTGTAACTTCCTGGAATTCAAATTTGTATAGGGCCTACATTGAGAATTCATATTTATACATTTTGATTAGATTTGTCATAGCAGTGCAAGTTTTTTGTAGCCATTATCCTGGTCTGGAATGTGATTTTTAGTCATCCATCTGGATATGAGGTTTTGATTTTCTATGTTAATTTAGACCACTTATTCCCTGTGACACTTTCTGATTTACTAGTTGGTCCCACTGCAGTTGTATGCTCTCAGGGCGATCACTCCAACCAGCTCCCTGTGCCAAATAAAACCATTGTGAGTGTAACACCCAATGACCTCGCGGAAGCTGGCGAGGGGAAAACCAAGAGATTCCACCGACTAAGTGGCTTCCATCCAAGAAGAATCTTGCTCCTTTTCGCAACTATGTAAGACCCATTTGCTAATTTATATCAACAAGTTTCTTGGTCAGATTATATAACATATTTTTTGTTAGGAATTAAGAAGTTACTTTTAAGTCCTGTAAATAAAGGTCATTATCGATCCTACTTAATTAGCAGGGGTGGTAATGCTATAGATCAACTATGAACAAGGTAAGTTATGGACGGAAAAAGGTTAACTAATAATCTTATTAGTTGAAGAGCAAATGCATTTTGGATTTTTTGTCTCATACATTAAAATAGTTGACTAATTTTCTTTTTGATATACTGAACTTCTGCCTAAACCTTCAAGTTTCGTATAACATACTACTGATCTTCGACCAAAATTTGGCTGCGATTATATGTGTTAACAGTATGCAATAGTTCAATGACTAAACTTTAATGAATGTTGGCTGATATGTCTCTAGAAAATGATCCAGCAAAATAATTTTGGTATCTCTGTCGAACAGTCAGAACCAAAAAGTTCAGTCTTCTGGGATGTTTAGCTTTGTCTTTCCTACCGATGACTTGCATCTAAGAAAATGTTCAGGCTTCTGGGATGTTTAGACCAACAAATCATGTCCAGAAAACCCATATTGGATTAATATTAGAAAGTCGTTAAACGAACCCACTTTAAATTTAGGCAGTATAATACCGACCTACCATCCATAGGATTGAGATTCAAATCTTTACCCATTTCAGAAAAAGAGAAGTCGAAAATCTAACTCTAGGGAAGTCTCTCTCGTCATGTAAAAGTTCCTGCGATTCATCTGACTAAAAATGCGATACTAAAAGTTCGAGTTTGGATCTATCCGAATGCAACCTTGACACTAGTTATGTTTACAGGTCTAGCATGGGGACAATGATCCTCATATATTTTACGCTTGCCATCAATCACAGAGATGGATTATGATCTGAAGCACGCGGTATGTCCCTCCCAACCAGCTGAATACTGGACGTAGAAGGTGGGCCAGATCAGATGAAACCACACCTTAGAAAAACAAAAGCTTGCGTGAGAATCCAACATGGTTGATAGCTAGATTGATGGTGGTATCTACCAGGAGCAAATTCTGTGAATATCTGCCAGCAAGACTTGGTGATCTCTCATCTTCAGATGAGGGTGTCTGAGCTGTTTTGCAAGCTACTCTATAGTCTATTCCCAGTTGCATCTGCACGATTACTCCCACAGGTTTGTTGGCTTTGAGAATTTTCATGGTTGTTGCTTGTGACGTGTGGGGAATTCTTTTGAGATTCTTGCTTGTCGTTTGGTGGTCGTTGCCTTTCTTATTATTGCTGTGGGGGACTACTGGAAAATTATTGCTATTGTTTATATGTCAGTTGTTTATGAATCGAAATTTCTCTTGCTTAGATTGGAGTACTGGTCTGAAACGAAAGCTGGAACAACTGGACATCTATTTTTTAAAAAAATATATATCTGGAAATGATTGGTGGAACGATACCTAAAAGAGCAAGCGTGTGAATTTGAAACCACACGTGCAGCCTGTGGTGTTGACTAGTTTGGATTGGATCTGTTGTGTGGCGTTTTCATCCGTCTGCATGGGCATGGAAAACTTTGTGATCATTACGTCATATGTATATGCTTCCAATACTGGTCGATAATATATGGCTTTGAGACTGGTTATACATGTGGTGTCTCGAATAGTTTCCAACCAAAATGACCATACTCATCAGAGAACGACCAAAAGTATGGTATGAGAGAATCTACATTTAATGGGTTTTAGGGACATCCGACCTACCCCTATGATGTGAGCATGCATTCCGTGAGGTAGAACTTCAAATTGGCTACTCGGACGTCTTATTTAATAATATCTAATATTATAAGCTTACATGCTATAGCCAAAATTAGGTTCCATTCACCTCATAATGCTCGTTGAACTCAAGTTACATATCTCGGACTTTGAAAAAAGTTTTTTTTTTTAAAGTTACACTATAGCAACTCTGCTATAGTGTGATTCTCTGCTATGACCACCCTTGTTGTGCCTCATACGAGCTGTACGACGACGAACAGGTTCAGCGATGTTCACACTTGATCTTCATCAAGCAGCACGGAAAGGGCACATAGGATCTGCTCCAGTCCTTTTCTCCTCCATTGCTCGCGCCCTTCTCCAGCTCTGCCGATTTTCAATGGTTTCTCAAGTTCCAACTTCTCTAACTACCTCCCTTTTCCTTTAAAGTTTCTCTTGATCCCAACTCTCCGAGTACAATAGAAAATACTCTCGTCTAAATCCTCAAAACTATTTTTAGTCATTTGATTGCTAATTTGAGAGGAGGAAGAAGATTTTATTAATGGTGATGAAGGCTCCTATGAAGGTATTACGTGACAAAGTTTAATTCAACATGCATGTGATGCACAATTCAGAGGTGTCAGTCTTTCCTTGAATCTCAACACAAAGAATAAGATGCAACAACATCAATGATCAAGTGCACATAAGGCGAGACCCTGCTCAAGAGGAGTAGAAAAGTAGTAATCCACCATTATCCACCTTCTTTTTAGTGATGTGTGTTCTGAAGTATATATACGTATATGTCGTAGGAGGTTACCACTCTTACGCTCGCTTCCTTCAATTCCATCCCCAAAAATCCCTTGTTAGCTAGCTAATAGAGAATAAGATTTCCCTTTCAAGAGAAGAGACTTGTTTAGGAAGAATATAGGTCTCAACCTCTTCGATCACATTGAACAAAAAGGATATATTCATGCAAGTGTCTGCCGCCTTAATTGAGAGTGCATGTGGATCACAACATTACTATAGAGGAAGGAGGATAGATACAAATATCAGATAATATAAGCAATCGCAAGAAACGGAGTCACTAGCGTGGAAACTAAAGTCTTCTCGACTAAGTCTTTATTGTAAAAACCACGGCCCAAGTCTTCTCGACTTAAGATTTTTGATCAGTTGAGCCAATCAAGTGTTTTGTTAGACTGGGTTATTTATGCAGATAACTCAACTGTTTACAACGCTTTTGGATCGAACACTAAAACACCTCATAACCTTGGATCAAATACCAAATTCAACACCAATAGATTAGAAGGGTTAATAGAAAATCAATATGATGGTTTTTTTATCAACCGTAGAGATATATTGCTAAGCAACAACATCAGATATAAGTACAAGTAATATTAATAATCTTTGATAAAAATTAGCATATGTGAATACTTTCAAAACTTCCCTCAAGATGGAGCATAGATGCATATTATTCTCAGCTTGGAACAACATCTTTGAAATGACCCTATGGCTAGAACCTTGGTGAAAATATATGTTGTCTATTTTCTTGAGCTGACATGAGAAGTAGAGATAATGTCCTTATTTATCATGTCATATGTATAGTGACAATCTACCTCAATGTGCTTGGTACTCTCATGGAAGATAAGTTTGTTGGCAATGAAAAGAGCTGCTTGGTCAATTTAGATGCATGGGAAGAGTCACACCAATAGCTAGGTCAGTCAGAATGGATTTGACCCACATCATCTCAGTGCTCCCTTGTGTCATTGCTTTGTACCCTAATTTTACACTAGATCTGACAACCACAGTCCGCTTCTTGCTCTTCCATGACACCAAAGAAATCTATATGAACACTGCAAATTTCCTATCCTTGGAGCATCCTACATAATTTGCATTTGCACATGCCATGATGGCAAGGGATGTCCTTCTACTAAAGAGAAATCCAATACTTGGGAGAGGACTTCAACTACCTCCGAATCATGTGAATCACATCCATATGTGCATGTCTCAACTGCTCCATAAACTGGCTAACTTTGCTTACTACAAAGGAGAAGTATGGCATGGTGATGGTCACAATGAGGAACTTCCCAATGAGCTCTCTATTTCTTTTCTTATCTACCTCCTTTGTATCATCATCAGCATATAGCTTCATGCTGGGCTCCATGGGAATAGTGGCAGGTTTGCAATCTATCATGCTTGTCTCTGAGATGAGATTAATAACATACTTCCTCCGAGTCATTACAAGTCCCTTCTTGTTCTTAACGAACTCAAGCCTTAGGAAGTAACATATATTGTGAGTTCGACACAAGCGGTTGTGGGGGAGGGGGTGATGAATTGTGCAATATAGAATTATCGTATTAACAATATCCAATTAAAGAATTAATTCACCAATCACAAAGATAGAAGAATTTCCAACCTCAAATTGCACAATGATTTTTACGTGGAAACTCAAGAGAGTGAAAACCATGACATAGAACCATGTTTTAGGATTTTCCCTTCGCTCTCTCGATGAAGTCCGTTTCCACTATTCCAACACTAATTTAAGCCAAGGGTAGCATGACTTTTTGAAAAGTAACCAAGCTATAAAACAAATACGCAACTGAGTCATTTACAAGATCTAAGTCACTAACATATATCACTGAGGTTCATTGTGACAAACTGTTATCCAACGAACTTTTTTGCCGCACCAATACCCACTACATTATCTCCTGTAACAATGATACCGTCAACAAAGATTAGCATAACAATGATACCTATGTGAGTCCTCTTAACAAACAATGAATGGTTTGTAATCAATCTTGTTAGGTCATGCTGCTCAATCAAGTTCAAGAGTTTCTAGAACCAAGCTCGCTCTGGGACTCTTACATAAGGCCATGTATATAAATATGTTAACCATCTTGTTGTCAATCATGTACGATTTCCCAATCTTATGAGCTTGGGAAGTGATATTTGATGTACTCATCATGTTAACAAGTGAAAATTAAGCTAAATCTAAATGAATATGCATGTAGTATAGTATAATAAGTGTTACTACACAAATTAAACAAAAAACCATTATAAACACTTACGAAATGTGCAAATAACACGTAAAAGAAATAAAGAGAATAAAACATAGTATGATTTTTTAAAAAGGCCTACATAAATCAAGATATGGCATATACAATGCATGTGCTTCTCATGTTGTGGTGGGAATGAGGTTCAATCTGGAATATGTGTTCGGAGACTGGAAATATCCAAATTGAGCATAGTATTATAGATAATAGGGATGATATGGAGAAGATATATGGCATTACACCTGCAACGAACGAGCTGCACCTTGCTCTTGAAGAACACACTATCCTTCGTACCGAGGCCCTACTCAATCCTAAGGCCAACGGTGAGAAGATGTCTCAAATATTTGAGACATTCACTAGCAACACTACTATGCTCTCCCGCTTCCACATCAGAAGGCGAGGAAGAAGGGTGGCAACGGTGGAAAGCGTGGTGATATGTAGAGAGGGTGGATAGGAGGTGCTAGCTTGTGGAGGAAACATTGGTTATTGGAGGACGAATCCTCTACTGTAACAACCCCTTTTGTAACACAGGGGATCGTTGGATGAGGATCAAACGACCTTCGTAGGGGATCAGGGATGGTTGACACACATCTTAAAGTCGTCTGATCGTCAGCCAACATATCCCCAACATTGTAGCTGGTGTTGTAATAGCAAGGGATCCTCTTTGTGGTTGTTGAATATGGATAGTGTTTAGCAATTTGTACCTTCATCGAATGATGATAAACAACCACCAATACTCGAAATCCTGCAACGATTGTCCCAAATCCACCAAGAGCTCGCCGACATGCTTTCCGAACATATTATGTTCCTCCATTCGGGAGTGGATCGTCTGCTGCAATGGCGAGCCAGCAGACTCTGCAGTACCCATTCAAGATCGAGCGGTTCACGCAATTTTGCACGATACGGATCCACAAAAATTGCAAAATCACGTGAATCGAAATGGGTACTGCAAAGTCTGTTGGACTCCCCATTGCAGCAGACGATCCATTTCCCCTCCATTCACCCACCTCGACACCACCGCCACTAGGAAGAAGGTGATGGAAGTAGAACAAAGGATGTACGTGAATAGGAGAAGGGCTAACAAGAAGTAGTTATAAAAGTGTTCATTTGTAAAAGCTGTTTAATTTCTTCTTAATCCTTTGATCTTATTTACAACAATTCAGCTCATTACACTTGACAACTAAGGAAAAAGTATCAAGAGAGAGACTTTGTACGGATACATCTTGTCATTACAAAATAGGCAAGTGCTAATATGTTATTGACAAATCCACAAAGCTTAGGAGTAAAATATAAGGATTGGGTTAGTTAACTTAAATATAATGAAACAAGAGAGATTTGCAGGTTTTATGATTGAATAAAGCATAGTTATTCTTTATTTTTTTCTTTGGTCGTGGTTATAAGTTGACAAAAAAATAAAACATATTTTTTTAAAGAGAAAATGGGGCTACCACAGGGGTAGCTAACTTAACTTCTCCCACCTCATTTTCTCCATTTTGATTTTTTTTTGAAAATTTCTTTCGCAAATATTCATCACTATCCTTATATTATGTCATTCAAATTTCGTGTGAAACAAAGACTGCTGCGACTTACATCCAAACAGTTATTTTTTAACGATCACATGATTTTTTAAATCGATTCTGTCAAGATGGAGATCGTAGGAGTCTTTATTTCATATGAAATTTGAATAACATAATATAGAGATATAATAATGAAGGGATTTTTACACGGCAGACCCTGTAATCTTTTGCAATTACCGCTACGACCTTTGAAACATCGTAATTACTCTCTCGACCCCATAAACTTGCTCCGTCTTACCCCACGAACCCTACCGTTAAATTGATACATCTTGAGTTAACTTCATTGGGTTAAAAACAAGTTAATCTAACCAATCCGCAATCGGACGGCTAGAATCAACCAAAAGCCTCTTCCATCTCTCCTCCCTCAACGAGGGCATTTGCCTGGCCGTAGGAGGTGTGCGTGAGGGGGCGTGGCACTACGGCTCGCCCTGAGCTGGGGCTGGGCTGGAGGAAGTGCATGGAGGGGAGGAGGTTGAGGACGGCCTGGAGGGAGGTGGTGGGCTTCGAGAAGGAGAGGCAACCGGAGGGGGGGGGGGGCTTCGAGCGGCTGCCGGAAAGGGGGGAGGGGAGGGGCTCGAGCAGCAGGGGGAAACGGCGCTTCGAGCGGCAGGGGGAAAGGGCACTTCGAGCGACGGCGGGGGGGGGGGGGGGGGGGGGGGGGGGGCTTCGAGCGCTGGGGGGAAGGGGGGTTGGGTTTCGAGCTCTGGGAGCTTCAAGCGGACCGCGCGGCCGGAGGGGGGGCTCCAGCGGCAGGGGACAAGGGTGCTTCGAGCGGCAGGGGGAGGGGGGTTACTTCGAGCTGGGGGCTTCATGCGGACCGCCGGAAGGGGGGCTCGAGCGGCAGGGGGCAAGGGTGCTTCGAGCGGCGGGTCGAGCGCTGGGACTACGGGGGCTTTGAGCGGTCGCCGGGAGGGGAGGAGCTTCAAGCGCTGGGGGTGCGGGGGGGGGGGGGGGGGGCTTTCGAGCGCTGGAGGTGTGGGAGCTTCGAGCGGCCGCCGAGAGGGGGGCTAGGAGGTGTTGGGTGGTGGGGAAAGGAGGCGGCGGGAGGAGGGGGTGCTTTGAGGGTGAGGGCAAAGGTCGGGAACGAGGAGGAGGCGGAGGTCGGGGAGGAGGGCCGTGGATGGAGGAGGTGTTGGGTGGTGGGTGGCGAGGAAAAGGAAGAGGGTGAGAGGGAGGGGCAGTA